>JAULBU010031687.1:0-16365 GCA_032358235.1 Odonthalia washingtoniensis
CAAAGAAGGTGATTGAAGAATATAACAGTCTGATACTACACCGTACCATGAACATATACACTTAGAAAAGGTATTGGCATCAATACTTATGTAATACCAGTTATTAATAGGATGTTTGAAAGCCAAAGTTTATTTTCGATAATCGTTTTGTGGTCTATCTATCTCTCGACAAAATTCTGGTGATTTAACTTGAAAATCTTTGATTGTATTATTCATTTTATTTTCCATAAATTTATTTACACTTTCCATTGCATCATTGAATACAATTGAGGCTGCTACATGCAGATGTTGTTTCAGAATTCTCATCTGAGGGAATTGTACCACCCTTTGATTTCAATTTAATTGCATGTAAAGTTGAAAACGGAGTTGAATTTTATGATGGAGTTGCTGGAATTATTTCTTCTCCATTTTCATACTAATTGCTTGGTTCATTACGTCCTTCGTACTACTCTTCTACAGGTTTAAATGAGTCGAAAATTGATTTCATGATCGTGTCCATTCTTATGATTGACATTATTGTGGCGTTTAGATCATGTTTTTTATTCTATTTTCTTAACGCCCGTGATGCAATTCGTTCTGGTTGATTTTGAAACAACGTATCAACTCCATCATCGTTGAGCTTCTAATGATTTTTACAACTGTTCGAACAAATGTCTGAAAAAAACTGCTTGTTCTCCAAAATTTCGTATCTTTATCACCATTAGAACGCACGTAGTGTATCGTTCTATAAGCTTCTGAAAATTCCTTAGCATGCATATCAGTACCTTCATTATCATTTAGTTTGTCATTAGTATGAGGAAATACATCACTCTATCCAAGACATGAAAAATACAATTGTTGCACCTTCGATTTTCGACCACTTATACAACATGAACAAGCTGATTCGAACCTTCTAATTGATACTTCGCTCTCGCGAGCAAATTTATTTATAGACTTCTCACTTTTTACAGATGGTGCTTTCTCAATTTTTAAAGTGAAAGCAGAGGAAGTTTATAGCACATTGTCCTATAAATATGTACATGAAATCAACAGATGATGTAAACATTTCCGCATCTTGTGATTCCTCCATTGGACAGTGAGGATACTACAGAGATTTGAATTCAATTTTTCCCTCACTTTTGTTCGTGTAATCCATAAGGGGTCTTCCCAGTAGGTGAAAAGAACCATCACGCATAACCCTCTTGTCAAATTCAGTAACCTTGGTACATCTTCCTCTCCAGTCTCTGTCCTCTACATCCTCTGCCTCGTCATTTATTATATTGGGATCCCAACCTTAATTTGATTTCACATCCAAAAATGATGAAAAACATCCCCGGAAACATATTGATGTGCGTAAAAGGTTATTATATCAGAAAGGTTTTTGATATATTTGGATAAATCACTTGGTAACATCTTTTCAGCCATCTCCATTCGGATATATTCCTTGTTTCCATTCAAAGTTCTTTTTGCCTTACTACATGTTGATTCGTTCGTAGTTGTGATGGTTTCCGAAAACTCAGCATTTATTCTTAGTTCTCATTGTCCTGTTTCAAAAGACTTATCTTCTCTTGGTACAGATTGAGACTTCGGATGAGTTTCGAGGCAATTATTTTGATGTATTCACAATCAACTTTCATATCGTTATACTTGTCAATTTGTATGGTGACAGTACTATTTACAACACCAGTTCCTTTTCCTACGTAACTCATCGCACGAGACTAAGGTTAATTCCATCATTAACAGAAACAGGTAAATCATCATCACTATTATCATTATCATCGTTCCTAACTTCTTGTCCATTCCTCCTTTTTTTGCCTTTGTAGTCGTGACAGATAGTAATCACGATTGAGGCGTCTCAATTCACGCGGACTACGAGTAATTTCATCATTATCATGAACAGACAAATAACTACCATCACCATAACCATTATTCCTATTTTCCCTGACTTTTCTTCCTGTTCGTCTTTGTAGTCGATTAGGGCGTCTCATATCATGATTTACTACCGAATTTATGGCACGTGGACTATTATTACTTCCATCATTAACAGCAAGATATAAATCACAATCATCTTCATTATCATTGATCCTATTTTTACCTTTGTCCTTGTTCCTTCCTTGTAGTGGTGACATCTCTCAATTGATAATAGATAACAAAAATATATGCATTTGATATGATGACAAATCTGGAGTAATATAAAGGTTGAAAAGGTTGTGGAGTGGTGATATGATTGTACAGTCGGAAGGTGTAGAAGATAAAATGGTTGAAATCGAGGAAAGAACAATATGAAAATTCTGGCATTTGATATTGAGAAATTCCTTAACAATAATGACAGTTTTGATTCCGTTATCGTCAGGGGATGTATAATAGTCAATAGGTCACAGGAAGGATCACAGACGTTACAACAGTTGTTAGTTTCATCAAAGAGAGATCATAGCTAAAAACAGGTAGTATCACAGAGGAGATGCAGATTACGCTATGGTTCACACGTCAGTGCATTTTGAGAGGATTGTTGAAACGGCTGTGTAGTTACGATAAGATCTTATAACCAAGTAAAATAAGAATAAACAACCGTTTAAGTACAGAACTTAAACCAAAAGAAGGCTGGAGTTTGATATGAAGTGAGATGTAGACTGAAATTCCCATCACAGAAGAAAAGATAATAGCTGTTCAGATTCATGAATCCATATTTTTCAAACACAGATTCACAGATTCTGGAAGTTTTAACCAGAAATAATGATCAGCTTGACGGTTGTAACCCCAGCGTGCCAGTTTATTGGTCACTAGTTACCCTAATGTAGTAAATAACTTAAATCCATCAGCTTTCCAACTGAATCAAGATAAATTCAAATAGGAAAGATGGTAACGTTTAACAACACGATTTTCGTTTTCCCTCTTACCTGTTATGATGGTACCATACATGTCTCACAAGTCGTAGATTAAATAATTAATTGATTGTGATGATATCAGGTCGTCAAGGGAACTTGACAAAAGAGTCTTATGAGACTCATGTTTTTTACTGAAAAAGCTTCGACAAGCTCCCGCGCTAGTTTTTATAGATCTGCTCTGTTTAGAATTCATCTCCGGATTTGGAGTTGGTGTTTTCCTGACCAGTGGTCAACGCAAGTGTTTCCATGTGGCAATTAATATCTGGAACGCGGGGCTTGTCTTTCGGCGCTAAACTGTTGTAACTCTTGGTACTCTGCTCCAATTCAGAAAACTTAAACTGACCGTTTGGCGAGATGTAAACAAGTTCAAAATACTGATGGAAAATTAGAAGAATGGTTTCCCTTTTATTGATACGGTTTGATGACCATCCCACACCATTGTCTGTTGATTAACGTTCATCGTGTGAAATGGGTCTCGGTCGTACCATACCTGTATACAGGTTGAGATCTTTCTCTTCTTGCACTTTCGTTGCGGTTTAAGGCGATTCGTGGTTGTTTATCGAATACTTCGGTGAGAGTTGTATATCTTCTTCATCCGTCAATGATGGCGTCCTTGCCACGTATGCTAAATGTACCAGGCGTGCCTTGTTGTTTATGTTGGTTCCCTTTTCAGGTTTTTGTTTTGCCTACGTACCAACATGCGCGTGTTGTGCTCGGTAAGTTTCAAATTAGTCTTGTGAAAATTGGACCAAGCGTTTAAACGTCGCTTCTTGACGGAGTTCACACTCTCGGAAGCGAGCGACGTTGATGAATGTCTTCGGTGAGAGTCCATTGAAGAAAGTCATCTTTTCAATCTAGTTGTACACATTACCGCTGAGGTACGCTGCGTCGTTCAACTGAGACGTACAATCTTGTTCAGTTTCATCCTGGGATTGCCGCGTTACGCATGAGGAGTTGACTGCTTTTGTAATGGCATCAGGAGTGGCATATGACCAAAATAACGACTGCACGGGCTCTGGCCAACAGTTAGCACCACCAAGGTGAGCTCTGTTTCGAATGGAGCTAAATTTCTACACTGCCTTCACAGTAAGGCAATAAGATAATTAAATACACGTGGAAATTGCGACATACCTCGCAATTTATGATCTGACACACAATAAAAAAGGGGTAATTACAATAAAAGTACACGTGTTGGCGCACTAACTATCGTGGACGGGAGTAACACGAACAGAAATAAGTAGAGTTGAGCTCAGTGAATCAACACGGTTCACGTTCAATTTCACTACATGTAACAAAAGATGAACACATAAAAAAACTGGTATTATAATCGCAAAACTATGAAACCATAAAACAAGGGCGGAATATAAAACTATAGAACATAGAGAGATGTAAACAAATCATAATTAAACGAATGGGCATAGAAACATGGCTGAACCACAACTTGTTGAACCAATGCAGGAAAACGGAAACATAGACGATAACTATCTGAAATGGAAAAAAACATTAATAGGGGAAGATCCAAACAAAACAAAAAACTTAATTATCAACTTTTGAACAAAGATAAAACCCACAGACGCTTTTAAGTGGTTCAAGGAGACAAAGCAAAACCGAAAATATATATATTTATGCAAATATATATATTTATTCATATATATATATATAATGATGGTGTTGCTATTATTTTAATTATTTAGAACATAATTAAAATAATGTCTGCAACTACCGAAATGAGAGGACCGAAAATTTCACCAGCTCATATCGAGCTAGTTCTACGTTTAGTCTGAATTAAAAGTAATGTTTTTTAATAACGACCAGTGCAAAGCAGGTAATAGACATACCTGAGTGGGAAAACAAGGCATTTCCGCGAATTTTGAAATGGTTCGCAGTCGTGCACCTCTCTTGACCCACCTGGTTCTAATGTATCTGCCTATGACCGGCCGTTCGTCCTTCCTTCTTTATTCTTCTTGTCAATAAATATATTTTTATTGAAATACCTCCAAGTCTTCCCTTTTATAATGTAATCTATCTTATCCAAATACCTCCTTTATGAAGCGACCCTTCTGGAATCTAATTATCCTCTCTTTTATTGATGGGATTTCTTTTTATATAAATGAAAATCCTCATTTATTGACTAAATTCCTCCTTTATTATAATTGACGTTGATCCCTTAGACAAACGATTTGATTAAGACGTGCTGAAGTGGTTACGTCGTTACACGCATTTAATCGGCACTACACTAAATAGTGTGTTGACCTCTAACTCTTTATTCGCAGTCAGCAGCTGGTCGCAATTAACGGCAGTTGCGACGAGGAAATGATTTTCGATAACTCTCGTGCTTGTCGGGACTCGATGGCCGCAATTTTGTTTGACCTGATCGGATGAGTGGGAAGATTACCTGATTGATGCTGTTACGCCTCGGTGTTTTGTTTACCTAATTCTACCTCTTTTCCCTCCCACTCAATTCTGCATTTTCCAGCATAATTAAATACATGAAAATAAGTCAGATGTGACGGAGTGAAAGTGTATACATGTAGTGTCTGCTTTTTAATTAGACACAACGGAATGACAAAATAACGTGACTATCACACTTTTGGAGGGCTTACTAATTAATGTAGGGCATCCAGTGCTAATGGATAGACAGCCTCAAAATGTATGAAAGTATCCACCAAACGTACTGTAGTGTGAAATTACATGTTAGGAGTCAACGTGTATGGATCTGCCTAAAACGCCTCCAGAATACATCGAATACACACTGATAAAAAGTCGTATATGCGTTAGGAATTGCGTCATAGGTGCCATACGATTTGTCAGCTAAGAATTGTCATTTAGTAGCCTGGGCTGTGAATTCCTTTTCACTCCTTTCTTCTTTCCAACCGCTTCGCCTTGTTGCAAACTCACGGTTTGACTGGTATCCCGACATTCTCATAATGCGGTTCAACCTTAGGAAGGGGATTATGTGATTTACACGCAAATACTTTTTCGATTTTTCGCGACTTCTTTTTTGATCACACAAGGCGCTTCAATCTTGTTGATGGGGTCGTGTCGTGCAATTAGATTTCCAGACGAGTATGTTTTTCGTGACTTTTCATCACAATTTTTCTTTTGTGTAGGACCATAATTAGAATGTCCTGCCACAATCGTCACGTGTATTTCGGACACTGTGTACCATTTCAGTGTTTCGATGGCTCACAATACCTTAACAGTACGCTACCCCGCCGGTAGGCCACATGTAGAGCCAACTTGAGCTTTTTTGCGTGCGCCATCAGTCAATTCTAATAAAGGGAAGCGTTTTTCAAACTTCAATTACCCGCAAAGGTTGACTTTAACATTACCATCTGATCAACTTTGGCATTGGCCTCCGTCCTTCAAGGCAGACGTCACCGTCCGACTTCGCCTTAAAATCGTTCGTTCCAGTTATTCTCACCCTATTAGTGCTATAAAGGGTCGTACCGTTGTTCGACCTCTTCCCTCAATGGGTAGTCACTCGACTAACTATTACTACAGCGCATAGTGTGCGTTCTCAATCGGCCTTCCATCAACTCTTGTCTCTTGATAATCATTCTACACGACTATTCGTGGTGACGTGAACTGGTACCTACATATACCCTTATCTTCCTTTCATTCCCCTTTTAGTGCAGTGCTGTGACATAAAAGCTACTCAAAACGCAGGAAGCGAACCCCTTTAGTGTCTTTTATGCCCCTGGTTTGGGTGTATTTCACTATGGGGTTTATCTGTAACCTGAGTGGCTGAATGCGGATGTAGGTTGCCCCGATGGGGGTCGGCTTGATAAAGTAAAATACCTCCAATCCAGGTTAATTAGCGAAGTCGGTGAGGTGGAAGTTGCACTTCCCGATGTCACAATGGCGGGAATGGCCAACGAGTCCAAGGAAGGAACCACTTGGGTCGGGCGTGTTGATTCTCCCCGGTCGTGTTTCTCCTCTGTTCGTCTTTTCCTCTCATTTTTCCTCCAGACAATCTACACGTGCCACATGTTGCGTCGTGGGATCTGAATTTGTCAAGTAGGGATGATAAAGGGTTAATAATGTTTACACATGTCCGTATTAGGACTGATTTCCGCTTGTGTGATCTTCCTCCTTCACCTGCTCTACGCTGATAAGTTCACGGAAGTAGTAATACTGTAGATATATAGTGTATGTGTATGCACGGCAGCCCTGGTTTAGTGGTTGGACCTATTGGTGGTTGCGAAGAACGCTGAAGAGCTGCTGGTTGATACCCAGCAGATTTCCCTTTTGTGCGATTCGTGGCATCGTTGTCAGACAATTCCTCCTGGAGTGGATTAGGCGGATTTAAAGTCGATGGCTATGGTTGCGTTTCTGTTTATTAATTTGTTAACTTTTCTTTCTTTATCTCCCTACCGAATTGGATTCGGTATTTATAGCGTCATCGGCATCAAGCCAATGTTGTCACGACACGTGTGATGAACACGACTGTTTGTAGATTTTTCTAATGCGTCTAATTCTAATTGTAAATAATATAGACTTGTCGGATAATAGTATGGTATTATTATGCAGATAACAAGATAAGCTCTCGTGTCGTATATTTTTGAATACCGTGTAGTACAGTAATGGTGATTTGTCAATTCGCAATATTGCTGTACGGTACACATACATTTAACATTTACGCCAGTGACAGCACTATGCAGTGTAATCTACCTTTTACGTGACACCCAAATGTAACTTGAGTTGGCAAATTCGACCGTGTAAGGTGTGTTTTTCGATGCCTTCGACATCGAACTGATCAATTCGTGTGGTCTGGACGAGATGAGACGACTCCAAGATGATCGAAGGAGGACGTCGAGAGGAAAGAACGCCGAGGAACGAGGGCGCCGAGAGTCGAAAAGTAGGACCCCAGAGAGAAGGAAAGAAAGGGACGAAATTGAAGGACAAAGATGATTTGGTAAACGAGATGTTGATTATGTTGAAATATGACGAAGGTGGTACAGGTAAAAGGGAAAGAGAGAAAACTATAAGTAACAGGTCAGGTATGTATAAGGCGGTGATATACAATGTGACGATATATGTTGTCAAGAAAAAATTTAAAATTCGAATTAATCATTTATTCAAGTAACGAACGATTTATTTCAGATACATGCGTTTTGAATTCTATAGAATCTACTGTAGTGATTTGACCACCTTAACAGTAGGATTAGATTCACGTGTATCCAATTCTTGACTTTAGTTCGAATTATATCGAATTCATTATACATACTTAACCTCGTCAGGTTGAGAAAAGGAATAAGAAAGAGAGACACATCCAACGAGATTTATTTAGACTGAGAATTGGTACTCTCAGAAGCCGTTTACCACCGAGTGGATCAACGAAAGAACATCCCACACCTTGTAGAATGGTGGTGACCACCTGCGGTCTTATAACAACCTACAACAGAGAACCATAATCTGACCGATTATTGCAGGCTTCCGATTGCCAGAAATCAGCGGGGAGCATTAGTATACTTTCAGATAACGAGCTGGTAAAGATACTTAATCGTATCAGGGCTACGTTGTCACTAGTTACAATTTCGCGAGACATTGATAATAGACCTACAATGACCTAATAAAACGAATTCCCATTGGCTAATATCCTTATCATTATTATTCGTTAATTGAATACATATTACATAGTATCACTTTGCTTTTGACGATAAATTTACTTTCTTTCCTTTATTAACGATCGTCGATCATAACTGGAGTTAGGATTGATATCATATCTTCATTTTTGATTATTAATGAACTTTTCTTATTGTTATTATTACCCGAAACAGAATTAGATAAAATAGTAGACAAATCCCTGACGGATTCGACAGTGTTAGTCATATGCTGGCGGATGGTGGTAGGCTGTAGTCCAAGTGATCCTTCCTCTTGACACTGCTCGCAAGTGCCACTTGAGAGAAGCATCAATAGTGAGGACTACATTTTCATCGCCTCCGTCTACACGCAGTGTGTATAGACGGTGCTGATGAGAAGATACTCTAGGCCAGGTTGTGTGGGAGAAAGAAAAGGAAGTTTAATGAAGTTGAGATTTCATTTATTGTTTTTTTTGTTGTTGTCGAAAGTTGGACTAGACTAGGAGACCAATGTAGTACCAAACCCGGAGTGCTTTGGGGGATACCTTCAGTATGGAATCATCAGGAGTAGCAGATTGACCAGGATAGCTCGATGCGATGGTGGACTGTAGACACCGTTGTGTAAACGATAGTGGATGTTCGTGCGATCACAAGCATCACACAGCGAGTTGCACATTTCGTAGAGTGAACACGTGTAAAATATGAGGTACTATTTTGGTGGACTCTGTACAATACAGTTATTTTTATTATTCTTGATTAGAGAAATATGGGGTTTATCTAGTGAAAAAGGACAGTTGGAATGACTGTACACCTACCGAGAAGGTCAATCAAAATTTTGCTGTCAGTAACAAATAAAATCAAGACAATTCAATCAATGAAACAACCACGTGTCAACACATGTACTAATAGGACAAAATATTGGCGCTACCGCCAGCGCGGGGTGTTCCGTCGCCGAGTCGTATCGGCAATCTATGTGATGTTCAGTCCGTGCCACCTAGTTTGATTCGCGGCGTGGAAAATTTCTTTCCATTGGACCCAAGCCACTGTAAGCACTGTAAGAAAGCCAGTCTTTGCAACACCTGGGGAGCTCTGACGGATCTTCGTCCTTCCGCCCAAAAGTTAGTTTATAGCTGGGGGTTCCGCGGTGTCGTTTTTGTCGGTTTTTGTGGTCTCCACGAAGCTCGGCGGTTCACTATTTTCCTGGGAAGAGATCATCGTTCTCTTCATTTCCGAGTTGGCGCTGACGGGACGGTATTTATTCTGAAGAACTGATGGTGCTTACAGGTCCGTAGAGCGAAGTCTACAAGTGTGTGAGTACTAAACATATGGGAAAGAACGTACACGAGTCTAAACAGAAGGAAAAGGAAATTAAGTAGCCAGGGAGAAACGGAAGTTTCAAAGGCGAAATTTATTATGGTGAATTCCCAGTACAGCATCTGGAGCGGTACTAAAATCTAATTATGTGCCGTAGTCCATAGCAGATACTGTACATGGCCGCTTTATAGACAAACGAGTTATGCATATCACTGTAAAGCTAGTGGGCAGAGCTTTCAAATTAACTATAGTACGTATTTGACGTGTCCACGTATCCTGACATACGACTCAAACAAGCACCCTATGTGTTGAGGGTTTTGGGTTGCTGAGAAAATAAAAGTTGCTAATTTTCGGAGATACAAGCAAACAAATTATATCGGTGTTAAAAAAGGTTTTTACGCCTTCCTTTGTTTATGGGTCACCAAAATTCCTGCAGTGCTAAGCACATACTCAAAAATTCAACATGGATACCTTCGATACTGAGTAGTTTCAGGACGATGGAATGTTCGAATTTGAAGATCATCTTCAAATTCGAGCATGAACAAACTCACTTTCCCTTCATGAACCTCGATAATGAGATGGAAACCGATGAATAATCCGAGATGGATGATGATGAGATCAATGCGGCGGTTTTGAACTTCAACGAATTTGTAGGTAAATGTGTATGTTGTGAACCATCATGGTTCACAACATAAATTGTCAAATGAAGATGATGTTCATTTGACTATTTTGAAAAGTATCCGATGTCATTCTCTAGAATGGCGCAGCATGATCGTAATGCGGTGGTGGTCATGATTTTAGCACTATTTTCAACTAAGGGAAAAACAAATTGGATGTTTCAAAACCCTAATCAATTAATGGGAAAAATCGACATGCGAGTGCAGGAGATGGTGGGATTACACTATATATGACTACAGCGTATAGGTTTCATGATAAGAGGATATGCAAAAATGCATTTGCTGCAATAATTCAGACACATACAAGGACTCTCAATAGATATGTTCAAGGGGTTATTAAATATCTACAATTTGTCAATCAGAATATATATACAAAGAAAGCAGGCATTTGTAGCAGTACAATTCAAATCAAAGCGATCTGTTATAATTAGAATAGGTGGACCAAATACATTATCTTTCCCTGCTGGTCGTGGATCTGGTGAGTACTCACCAGTACTATGTCTCCCGAACGGTATTCCCACAAAAAAGTGAACGAGAAGTATAAAGTGGAATGGAAGATAATTATGACAGCAGCATCGGATTTGATGGATGAAGAAAAGTCCATAGACACCGACAAAAAAGTAAACAAGGGATGACAATTCCACTTGAACGACCTTCTAGGCCGCTTCAATGCCGAGAATTCTGTAAGATATGGAAAGAAAAAGTGATATTCCTGAATATTAATAGAATAGAATATGATTTATGCGATACATGTACGCACTACAAGAACTGTATGTTACATGCACCATCTGATGCAACAAGGTTGAATCTGGTATACGCATTCATGAAACAAAGGCTAGAATCCAATGCAAAAATGTATTTATTACGAAACAGTTATGAGTATGGTAAAAGCAGACTGAAGCAGCGATACTGTCCATATTGTTTTCGATTTTGAGGAAAAGGTCGTCCTTTCGCACATGTTGTCGCAACCGGGACAGATTGATTTTGTCGCAGGCCTGAAATTTGACCTTTTCAGAGTATATTGTATCAATTTGGACAGGGATTTCATTTATGGCTTGCCTCAGGGTCATTGATCAAATCATAAGAGTGCGAATGAAGAGTTCTCTATGATTCAGCATAGAATTGAATTTATATCGTCGATACGAACGACCGAAATGCCAATAAGGCATTTATTTCTACACGCATATAATTGCGGTGAGCAAAACAAGAATCTTTTCATCTTATAGTATTTTTCTTGTCTCATGGACCTTGCGCATGACTCTTCTGTTTTACACATTCTTGTGGCAGGCCATACAAACAATAGGTGCGACGGTGCATATGGGTTGGTAAAAAGAAAATTGTGTCGCAGTAACGCCCTTGTACCAGATGCTATGATGAAGTTTATTGTGCTTAGTTTTTCGAATAATACATCTGTATGTGGATCCGAAGTTCAATGGAAGAACTGGAAGATTTATTGTTCATCTGTTTCTAAAATTCCTACCGACTTTATATAACAAAGTATAGGGTATTCCAGTTCAGTTCTAATATACCTAGGAGATTAAGTGTATATGGGATTACAACTACTAATTACACTAAGATGGACGCACTACGAAGATTAGTAACCTGAAAAGATGTCTATGTCTACCTACAAATCAAATCTCTCTCTGAAAGCCTATGGGAAAAAAAATAATAATAATTACGTTATCACACGTTTGCAATAAATGTCGAATCTGGCTAAAACAAGGTTAGAGCGCTGGACAAATAGGGATTAGTGATTAGAGTGGGGGTTGTATTTTTTACGGATAGTATATGTAAGTATGTCCTCGTGTCGCTGTAATTGATACTGGCGGTTTTGGCCACGATGTCCTGCCAGAGATTAGTTGATTTTGCGGATGTTATCGTGGTCGGAGTAAAACGTATTCCGTTTCTTACTCAGATCTAATCGCAGCCGAATATAATCGTCACTCGAAGATTGTAGTTGCTTCTAGCGATGATGGTTAGTCGTCCTTGGGTTTGGTTGGATCCGGTTTCCATTAGCATGGTTAATTGTCTCGTCAAAGCTCTAATCCGTTATGTTTGTTGTTATTTATTATTGTCCAACATTTATTCTTCATATCCTCCAGCTCGATCCGATCGTGGTAATTATACCATTCGTGATCAAAGATGAAAGGTTCTGACACAAGTATTGGCATTCCCTCTTCATTACAGCGAAGAGGGAATACCAATATCTGTGTTATAATTATAATTAGAAATTATTTTATAGTAGCTAGTCTAGGTATAATCCTGCTTTGCATTAAAGGATACACGTGGGTGGGATCTCGTGTCTATCGAACTAATAATGTGGGTGATACTGGTCCTCGTTGCTGTAGGGTGCTTTTTAACGGATCCTCGCAGTATACTTGTAAATATCAATATGAACGTCAGCAGTGTGTGAGTTACAGTATGGGCGGCAACTAGGTGCTAGTTACATTATGTGTGGTGCGCTGTATTCGTGTTGTTATGTAGGCCGGGGGTAGGGTTATTTGGCGGTACTGTATGAGATGGGTTTTGGGTTCCAGGGAATAAACACGTGGTTAATACTGTTGTCTACCCAGTACACAATTACATTCTGAGTGCATTCTGATTTAGCTGTATCATGGGCGGTGCTTGTTTCATTATACGACCTTTCTGCTCAGTCCTGTGAATTTCTTGTGCATATCCTTGTGTGCATGCATAAATCAACCTGCGATTCATCTACTGCGTCCATTCGCACTTCCTGCAAGCGTCTTCTTCAATATCTTCCCTTCTCCGCGATGGCGCCACGAGAACCGGTCGCATAGCTTCTCGAATCTTTTTATTCGATTTGACACTCTAAGAACTTCTTTTCGCGTGAGATGGCCCAACCTTCTGGTATGATCAGGAAGCAGTTTGTCTGCATGATGTGAAACAAGGGTTGTTTTTTGGTGATAATTGGTTTTGTATGGGAGTCTGCCGGGTTTCAGGAGCCTGGAACCTAGGCTATCATAGCCTATCGTATGATACGATCCAATTCTCCGATTTCGTATGATTGGCCGAGCGCGAGTACATCAATCTGGAGGCGTCGATCTGAGGTTTTCCCATCTTTTGTGACAATACTGGATACAGTATGGCTGTCAATAATGGTCCCAAGTTTAACGGTACGTCCCAATATTGCTTCTATCAGGTCCTTGACCAAAAAGGAAAAGTAAAATAAAAGCACGAGGGTCTGTATCTCTGCGGCCATGGCGGAGTGGGAAATTCGATTGCGCTTGTTGCTTCCATAGTGGATTACGTTGAAAGTTTGTTGGTTGTTGTCCATGAGAATAAGGCATCCTAGTTGTATTTTCATACCTTCGACGTTGGCGAAGGATGGGTCTGTGAGTAGTGCTAATAGTACCGAATCTAAGTCAATTTGGATGAAGTTCAAGCATTAGTATTTTGTAGATTGTAAGAACTTCGTGGTTTTGGCTCAGCATTTTAATTCCATTTCTGTGGTGTCTTGATTACAAGGAGCTATCAATTGTATGGGGGCACAGATGTCCGGTCTGACATTTACCCCAATGTATTGGGCGAGTGCTTGGTGACTTACGAATCGTTTTTTTGTTGAGGTAAGTTCCATCTTTTATATTTTTGAGTCTGTGTTATGGAGTATATGGCGTTGCCTTTTGTTTCGAGTCTGGTGCTGTAAAGAAACGCATGAGATGGTTTGTTCGCAAGGAAAAGGGATACCCAAGAAGAGGAGGAAGCAGCCGATACCAGGTCCACTAAACATACCACATACCCGCCATGTAAGACCACAGTATGAGAACTGTTTTACAGTGACCTTTTGTCACACAGGTTACAGTGAATTGGAATAATGGAGGATGCAGTAGTACGATACACAAATCAATTGATTTGGTTTACAGTATACAAATATTTCCGAAAAAGCCAACACTTGTGGGAATGTTTTACATAAATGACCAAACAGGTCCACATTTTTGTTATGCTTTGAAGGATCATATTTGCTCTGTATGCAGGACACAGAAAGGAAATTAGAAAAGACCGATACTACACGTGTAGTCATGTCCACAGTTCAATTAATATTTGCATGTATAAATACATGCTGGAACGAGAACTTCTGGTCGGAAATAAAATAGAGTATCAAGAATCAATTTAATAAACAACAACGCGAAAAACATCACCAACGTTATCATACCGACACCCGATCCAGGTTGGAACGGAAGATACAATCAAGCCACAACACGTACAAAGCCCAGCTGAAAGGCGGATTGTTGTAACACTATGAATAATTCGAATAGAAAAATAAAGACCACCAGAGAGCAAGAAGAGGATGAACAATATAGAACAGGTCGTGCTTCGAAGTTCGTGGTTCGTTTAACTTTAACAAAGAATGAAATTATCTTGCTTCTTAAGTAGTAGTAAGCATAATAATAACACATTGCTGTAACGAATACATGCAGTAGCACACACATATTGATATCATGTATGTACAACTATTTGTATTTTAAGCGGACGTGAGCATACTAAATATATGTACTAGTAATATTTGTATGTTAAGCGGGTGTGAGCATACTAAATATTTGTACCAGTAATATGACTGTGTTCAGCCAGATTCGTACTCCTCCTGTTTTAACCGAAGTTCTTTTCGGAGCCTTTTGTTTCAGCAACATTTTCAATGTCTAGTGAGATACGTCCACTGAAAAGTGATAGCTCAAGGGCATCTCCAAGTGCACTGTCCGTTTTGATGACTGGGTCAGTAAAGTTTATTTTGCTTGGGATCCAAGATATATTTCCTACTGCATCTGTTTGAAATTCATACCATATACAAGCTATATCACCACTAATAAAGCGGTCTATAGAGTTTCGTTGAGTGGATAGCGATGTAAATAGATCTTTTGAATCAACACAATGTCTGACATTTACATCTATGTCAAACAATTCTGAATAGGCATTAACAATGGCTTTTCCTTAACCGATTTCCGCTGCAACAGCCAATATCTAGGCAGCTGGAACACTTTTGACAGGACGTTTGGACTTGTGTGAAATCCAAGAGAGTGGGTGGTATATAGCATTATTTATCAATTCAGCAACTATTAGCCCAGTAATTTTTCCTAGCTGTCCATCTTCATGTTTTCTGGAAGCATCTGGGAACACTAGTATGCCGAGTTCATACTACTTCTTGTCGTCTGGCCTGGGGTGAGATATTACTGTACCAATCTCTTGAGTTTTCTAAGTATGTTAGTCTGCTCGATAATATGTGATACCTTAATAGTAGGTGCCTTCTTCTTTAAATATCTAGAGTAGAACGAGCGGAGTGGAGAAGCTGCAATTCCTATCCATCCAAGAGAACTGTTCATAGATGAAAATACAGATCTTTCTATCGCACTTGCATCCTGTTCATCGCATTTTCTTCTCTCCCTGTAACTGAATCGTTCCACGATTTCCTCTAACTTATTGTTGGCATTAATTTCGATAGAATAGTATTCATTCTGCAACGTATTAATCCAGAAAAAGATTAGTTCCCTGGTCCACTGTTGATTGTTCCAAGTTTGAATTTGCAGTCAATTTCATCTAAACATGTTCTAGCACGCTGGTCAATACCTGCAGCTTTCAGATCATAAACTATTTTTGCCACCGCTAGCACAAGCTTCCCTGAATCCCCTTTAAAGAATAGCTGAGACATCTTCTTGGGTTGTGAAAGGCCATAATGAAGCAATAAATTGTCCAATTGATTTTTTCATTTGATGTTGCGTCCACCAAACCGTAAGCGGCAAATAGTAGGAGCCATAGATGAGTTGCCCTTGTCTGCCTCTCTTTAGGAGGACTAACGTAAACATATATGTGCTCTTTACCTGTTTGAAAGAAAGCCTCTGTTACTTCAGCCTTATATATAGTCTATGCATGAAGAGAAGCAATAGATTCTAGTATACGTAGTCCAGTCGGGGAGCA
>JAULBU010031698.1:0-36730 GCA_032358235.1 Odonthalia washingtoniensis
GTATGTATGTATGTATGTATGTATGTATGTATGTATGTATGTATGTATGTATGTATGTATGTATGTATGTATGTATTAACCAGTCGGTAGAAATATGATAATTATTTGCTATTGTCGAGGAGCTCATTAAATGTTTATCGTAGTTGATGTATAATATCATATCAAGCTTTATTAAATTTGCATGGCCGCCTATTCTGACACAATAATCTAAATTTTTCATGAATTGAATTGGAGAAGAAGAACCACCACCTGAAACAACTGTAGGCAAACACTTAACTCTATGGTCCTTTGTTGTTGTTTTCTTCATAGTCAGTACAACCTGAGAATGCTCTTTGTTGATAATGTTTTTTCTTTTCTGCTAAAATTGCAGCTACCATTAATCCAACATCTGCACGTTTATCACACCAACGTCATTCATCGGGCGTTTTTAATAAAGTGCATGAATCATCACGTTTGGGTGCACAATAAAGTTTTAGTGGGGCATCAATAATAGATCTTTGAAGTGTTTTCACTATATTCTTGCTTCTCGATAGTAAAAGAGAATCTCTGAAAAGAAATTCCATACTAAGAAATTCTTTTTAGAGAGATTATCCTTCATCCTTCATTATGTTTTGTAGACATGATGAAGAATTATGGATAACTTTAGCATATACTTTTTATCACGATTGGAAGACGTGAGGTATGTTAGTGAACCGCTTATCACTGATTAGTGAAGGTCATCAAAAAATATAGATTCCTTTCATTAAAAAATGAATCATTTCAAAACACTGCAGAAAAACCAGAAAAGGTGAATAATTATTCTATATATGAAAGTTTACTCAAATATCAGTAAAAGACTTCTCCATTGTCCAAACCCAGTAAAACATATTCTACTTTTTCCCAACACTACTAGTGTTCTAGTTCTACAAACTATTCTACATTTCCCAAACACTAGTAAAATCTATTATAAATTGTTCAAACACAAGTACAAGCTATTACGCATTTTTGGTGAAGAGATTTATTAACTTCTCTTTCATATTTCTATGAGCATCATACGACGTCATTTACATCTCATGAACCAAAATCGCATCAATCCATTTCTCTCCCTAGTTTCGCTCCTGCATAAGCACCTCTTTCTGTTCTTACTACTACACTAGTCCTTCGTTCAGGGGACCCGACTGTAAGAGACCCAACCCGCTTTTAGACGCAGTTAATTTTTCGAAACTTTCTTTCATGGCCTCCACTACCCAAAACGCTCAAAAAGTGTTTGTTTACAGTTTACATACCAGTGTCCACTCCTTGAGACTAAAGACTTCAAGTCTAGCAAGTTTTGAAAATGTCAGCAACTGAGGTCTGTCTAGATCGCGGCGATCCAGCTGACATTTCATTCACATCAAAAGTCAGAGCGTCGAAAAGTTTTTCTTGAATATCAGAGCGCACAGCACGCTCATTGCCCTGCTAAACCAGCTCCCGAATCCACTGATCATCACTACACAGCTTCTGGTATGTCATGCTTGCCGTTAATAGGTGCTCGCTTTCCAAGGATCTTTTAAAATACTGCTGGCTACCTTGCTCTGCTGTACCTCTTTCTGTTTCCAACTACACCTGGAATTCGCCCACAGCAGATAGGATAGATTCTCTGTACGAGCACACAATTTCGGAGGGCTGCTGTTGTGAAGCGGATATATCTGATATCCATTCTTGGAGCACATCATCCACATCTGTTATAGATAGATTTTCTCCGTCCCTTATTCTATATTCATCAATATTTTCAAGAACATCGTAGAATACATTGTCGTCTTGTTCCCCGCCCGCTCCGTAATTACCCACCATGTCCATGCTCTCATCTATATGGGTAGCGATTTCTTCTCGAACTTCCGCTGTGATGTTTGAGGTTGCAGCAGCTTCCACAAAAATACCAGGTAACATTTTGAAAGCAGTGGGTTCGGGTTTCCCAAGTGCCTAAAATAGTGTTGCAGATCTGACGTTTCTTTAGTATTCCATAATGAACCCGATAATTGACGACACATTCCCTACTCAGCTTTTGAATTCCCACCTGGATCATTCTAATTGCATAGAGGATGTGAGCACCGTAGCCATACTTTAGACCATCAATACCATATTTTTGAAGTTTATCAATTTCTGGAAGTTCTTGGTGATTTGGAAGAACTTCAATAACTATCTTAAGAATATCAGACTGGGCGTAACTCTTGACGGTCGCAATAATCCCCTAGTTCATGGGCTGATATGTCGAAGTCACGTTCGGAGGTAGGAAGCGATACTCGACACCTTGAAGCTGCGGTAGGCTGTCTCCATGTGCTCTACAATTATAACCAGTCAGAAACACTCCCACACTAGCTCTTATCCATACTGTAGGATACTACACCTTAACCAAATAGTATTCAAACAATATTGTGTTCATCCATGGATTTATTTAGTTACAGTGAATTATGTCTATCTTTTCGGCTATTGATGCAAGTGCAAACGTGTTCGGCTTCTTCACCTTCCCGATAATCATTCAGTAAAGGATTTCGGACTCATCTTCATTGATACAAATGGTATATTTGATCCGGTTCTTAGAGCGTATAGCCTTCACCCCACGTTCCTCCTTTCCGTTTTTATCAGCAGTTAAGTACGATACATTGAGTAACAGTTGATACAATAGTCCACCGCCGTCTTAGTTATACATGTGCTATGGCTTATACTTTGCTAGCTTTTGACAAAAGCTTATCATATCGTCTCGAACACTATCACGATCCACACTTCCTGCTTCACAATGCCACTTGACACTCCTGGTATATTTTCGCATGAGAAAATGTACCAACTACCAGTTGCTTGCCTTAAAGTCCTCTTCTGTTAATTTTTATTTTTCCCTTAGCAAGCGAGCTTTAGATTTCATCATCTCACCTGTTACAGGCAAGCGATTGGTGCGAGCTAATTTGACGAAGAAGACGAGATTTTTCTCTATATCTACATTGTGTGTAGCACGAACTTTAAGTGGCGTTTCTTTGAGATGCTTTTAAAGGAGCTTAAAGCGTGATCTCCATATCTTTTTCACACTGTTAACTGATATCTTGAATCCCTTTTCTGTGTCAAAGAGTGAGTGACTTTTTAGCTGTGTAAAACTAGTCTACTATTTGCCAAAAAGCGATACTTTGGACTAGTGTTTTATTCCAGCAATTGTCCCACGCTTTAAAATCATCCCTTCCATTGTTTTTGGGTTTCAAACATAGCATAGTGCTTCTCTGATTGCTTTAGGACAGAGTTTTTTAAACTACTATAGCATTCTTAAGATTTGTAGTCTACCGGCCTCCTTTAGTATCTTGGGGATTCAACTACTCTTCTCGTAGTGCTACTAAAAAGTGTCAGGCCTCTGAACTGATACTTTTGGGAATGAAGTTTGAAGAGAACGGATAGAACACTTGCTGCTCTTCGAAATGTCTGTGGGTTAAAATGAGATCAGACCGTGACGGTCTCTGTTCTATGCCGTTTAGAGTACAGTAGTGATTATCGTACCAATTAGACAAAAGAAAAAACCAAGGCGCTCAGATGCTTGAATGGTGTACATGTCGCCACGTGTGGTGTTGAAAATTTTAGCTATTGTCTAAGTGAACGCGCCTCCTTGAAAGACCAAGCTGGGCTTTGGGAATCCCGTGGCTTTCTCAGCGGGGATCTCTGTATTCCCAACCATTGAAAACAGTATTTTTTAACAAATACGACTTGGCGACTGCAAATCGATATTCACACTTTGACGAAAAATCAAATACCATCGGAAAGGTGAGAACTAGCTGATTATTATTCTGGAAAAAAAATGTATAATTATGTTCAAACTACAGAGATGTGGTGGATAAAATCATTGGGAATGGTTTACGGATGTAAATAATACTGTACATCTGACGTACAATATATTAGGGAGTCCCTGAATAATTCTCATTCATTGTATATATATATATATATATATATTAGAGTGTTTTTGTCCAACTGTAGCCTCAAAAAGCGCATAAAATGTAGACCAAATCAGATGAAACTTTGATTGTTCTACACTAGAGCATGATGCAAATCTCGAAATATGCTGTAATGAGATAAACTATTCCATTAATAATTGAATTAATTTTCAAATTCTCAAATTCAACTTCAAATAGAAAAAGAAAAAGAAAAAAATTAGAAATTGATGTTGTCTATGTTGTATACATAGGGCCTTCGTGTCAAATCATCATCTGTGTGATATTTGAAACGGCGTGGAAACACATAGAGTGTACTGAAAAGTCATGTCGAAATACTGTACGAAGTACAAAGAAATGTTTGAGCCTACGATTGACCACTTCATACCTTGCACGCAAGGATGAAGACAGTGCTTCGAACCCAACCAAATTGTATACACACTTAGCTTTTTTTATCCGTTGTCTGCAATAACCAACTCATCCTTAAGTAATTTTGGAACAATCGTTTCTTTAAAAATTTTAATATCTCGATAGTTTCCACAATGAAACGGGCCATTTACCCACACAATATTTCCTGCATAAATTCCAACTGCCGCCTCATATCTTAACCCAGGACCGTTATATTTACGACTGTACCACCCACTAATGAAAGGGCTCTGTTCCATGATACCGCAATCTGTACCATCCACTGATACCAATAGATTTTTTAAAAATTGATTATTCACAATCCTGCTTTTCCACTGAATCTAAAATAATTTGTTAGTGTCAATAAAAATAAATTAAATAATTTCATAAAAAAGTAAAACATGAACTTACAATATTCTAATTCGAAATAATTGACACATTTTTCAATGACTACTTCCGAAATGTTTTTACAGTTGTACCACATAAAGCTCTATGCACCTCCTCCGTACTGTAAACCTTTAAAAATATTAAACCCCATAATAAGTGTTTCCCTTCCACTTTTAAAGGTAACTGTAATATAATTTTGTGCAAAATTATTGCACATACTCTAGTTGTTACACCAAAAAGGGATCTGATTGATCTATTACTTAAAATAACTGAACGGTATGTGAAACCAGGGAAAGAGGTTGCGATGAATGAAAATTGATCTTCTGAGATCCTTAAAATGGCCATGTTGAAATAAGAAGGGTTGAATGGCAGACTTGAAAACAAAAAAAGGTGTGTTAACAAAATATCCTAGAGGAAGCAAACCTGTCATGCTATTTGTAGAAAAAATCATAGTCATAAATTATGAGATGGATAATTTATATTTTTTTGATCTAACAAATCATACACAAAAAACCTTTCGCAAATACAAAAATCAAAATTTCGCTCTAAACGGCACTTTTGCCCAAACATCATCATTTTTTACGCCCAAAAGAATTATTAATTTTCAGCGATTTCATTTTATAAAATAATATATATATGTATCTATGAATAATAGTTAAAATTTTATGATCCCTAGATAATCTAAGTTGAATTAAAAAAATCGGCGATACAAAATACCAAATTTTGGCGCATTCCTGTCTATTTCCCTTCTGTTTTTCTACCGTTGAGAGTTGCGACGGTTTTTATTACTCACTATAAAAGAGGAAAATTCGCAAGATCTTTTTATCTCCTGTTTCGATCAGAGGAGAAAAGATCATCTATTATTTTTGAGATGAGCCCCCGACTGACAAAACATTCTCGTGCCAGGCTGTTCTGAAAGGGGAACCCTAAAACGGTGATCTTTCAGGAGAAGAAGCCCACAAGGCAGTTTGGAATTCAGACGCCCTATTTAAGGTACATTTCTTAGATGCAGTCTCCACATGCTACAACAATGTTAAAGCAGAGTTTGGAATCACTTCTGCAAATGGTACGTTTTTTAATTTTTTATGAATTTATTTTTGTAATGCATGAATTATCGAGAAAAATGATTCGATTTTTTTCTTTTTTAAATGACATTTTGACATCCTTACACCGAAAGTGTACAGAAGAGGGTGAAAAGGATGCAAAGCGCTGTAAAATAGAAGATACCGTAAACAAGACCCGGTCGTCCACTACTAGATTACGATATCAATTTGATCTGTGAACTCGGATCAAATAAATTCAAGCACTGCCTGCATTTGAAATATACCTTCAGTACTTGTCTTTGTGATGAAATATGTTTGAAAGCTGTGTGAATAATTTTAGATGTTCATTCGTTTGTGGCGAAAGTTACAGTGGTCGCAGTAATCAAAAATAGAGACTGTGTATCCTTGTCGGACACATTTTCCGTCGGATTCCACATTTAAACTATATTCAAATATATTACCTTATTATGTTGGCAACATTTTCTTCGAAATGACGTTAGTTTAAAATGTAAACGGTGCAGGTCTTGAGCTGGGACAGTATATTATTTGTAGCTTTGGTGTTTTTTATCATCTCTTAGAGTGAACGGTTGGTCGAGTGTTCAAAATGACCTGCATGAACCATTCGCAGGTCCCTGTACTCGGAAGGTTTGAAGGTCGGTGAATCGACCACTGACGAACCGTCGAAAAACCTTTTTATGTAGTTTTTGTTTTCGAAGAGTACCCCTTCTCAGACTCCTACACGGGATGATCCAACATTCATTCCAGTGTATCTGATGTCAGAATGGCAGGAGCGTAGAACCGCTCTACAAAGATTAACCATGACCATCATTTTACCGTCTGGTCAGGCCCGGAAAATTTAAATTGAAAATTGTAGATGAGGGTGACTGTTTTGAACTGACTGTTGATAGGCCAACCACCTTAACAGATATTCTGTTAATGCATAAGACGTGGTTAGGTACTGGTCTTTCCGATATTCACCCAAAAATACTTGGCATTGAGAGTGCTCTACGTAATATGCGGACCAATCGAACGGAATTTGTAATTTATACTACTAGAATTGGTTTGCCCTTTACAATACAGGCCAACATCAACGATCAGCATAATATTGCCTGGCGTTATGATACATCACGCAGAGTGGAAGTCGATCTTAAAGCTGTGATCGATGATTATGCTATAATTAATGACACTCATGGATGTCATTAATTATAGCATAATCATCCCACTGCGTACCAAAATTTTTAAAGAAACCACCAAAACCGTGATACAGTTGGTGTTTTCAAACCACCAACTGTACTGTAGAAACCACTATACGTAGTGGTTTAATCCAATACATGTGTCCTATAACCTTCAAAGGTAACGTCGGATTAAACCTCTACAGTTGGTGGATTCAAACCACTACATTTGTCAGTTTAATCAAACACAGTGGTGGTTTTAATCCACTACATGTGTTGGCTAAAAATGACTTTATTGCCGGTTTGGAAGCACTAATATTGGTGGATGGTACCAAAGTTAACGTCGATTATATCAAAATTAAAAATGTATATTGTTAACATACACGCCATATCATATTATTGTGTTAATTAATAAGTTATTTATCATTATAATACGGTACTAACGGCTTAATAGAAACTATGGTTTTCAATAAAAACTTTATGACTATGCGAATCTTTCCACTTGTTCCGCTCGTCCGATTTTGTCATAAACAAAAACTTTTGCGACCTTTCTGTCATCTTCAATTGTAAGCCATTTTTCAATTTCATTTGTTGTGTTTTATTGTATCAATCTACAATCTGTTCGTACTATATCATGTGAATGAAAATCATCATCATCATTCGAAGAAGGGAAAGTTTGAACACAGGTTGCTCTCTTGACAGACAATGGTCATGGCGGTGGTGGAGGTACATGCATGAGTCCGTCAGGATGAGAGTGATGAATAATGGCAGAAATGTTGATAGTATTGTTATTAATAGGTTTGGACGTTTTTGTTGAAGAAGAGGTAGTAGAGAAGGCCGTGGAAATAGGTGATGACATATCCGGCGCACTTAACGGGATGTACTTAGCAGGAATGTGAATACGGACGTTGACAAGTTGTCCAGAGGGAGAGAGTGGATTTCCAAATGAATGTAGAAATACAGGGCCTTCTTCTGTGATGTTCCCGGCGGCGGTACTGGTTGATTTACCTTAATATTATTGGGAAGCATAGTACTCTGCGTATGGTCTTCAGCAGAGTCACAAGCAGCTATTGTTGTCGTCCCTACTTTTAAATTTGTTGTTATGGAATGTTTCACCTTTACAGTCAGAAATGTAGTTGTGGTGGGTGATGTTGTAGTTACCAGGTGTTCCTGTTCTGGAGTAGAAAGTGATTAGGAATTTTGTGGTGATGATAGTTTCTGATGAAGATAGAGAGTAGTTCAAATAAGCGAAGCAGCAGGCCGTCTGAACGGTGATGTCGTTGTTGCAACACTTTGATGATTATGGCCCTGCAGAGTAATCTTATTTTCAGTAAGTGCTTGTATTCGTGGTACGAATAGATTTTCCAAATCAATAATTTCGGCAACACCAGATCACACTTCATTTTTCAACTCATTTCAAATATTTGGCCCATCAATTCGTTCTTCATTATTAATTTTCGGTCACTCTACTTCTGTGAGAAAAAGTTTTAAGAACCCATTTCCAAACACTCCACTTTGCCTTTCTGGACCCGCTGCAACATTCATTTCACGAATAATATCACTCATTCCAAATTTACCATTTCTACCATCACCAGATGAATTACGTTCCAATAGTTCTGTTTCCATTTTCACTGCAGAAGCCGTGTTTCCCTCTGTTTCCCAACGATGGGTACTGAAAGCAGTTGATTCCTCACTATTCACCGAGATTGGACGACGCTTGTTGGTCGTTGCCAAAAGCTGATTGTTGCCTGTAGATGATGTAAATAGCCTCGATTGATTAATAGCTGACTAGAATGCGCTCATCTTTGGAGCAATGGTTGGGACCTCCACTTTCTCTGGTGATCGGCAGACACGTTAAAGTGAATTGATCTGAGTTTGATGATTAGGTTGTTCAAACTGACGTAGAATAGCTTCAAAAATACAGATATCGGCCTGTGATTCGTTGTTTGTTGTATGATTTTGTTTCTTTTCTCCATTATTTTTCGGTGGTGGCCTCTCAGAAATCATGGCAGACTCACTGATACTAAAAAAAAGCGAAATCGAAATCGAAATCGAAATGAACCGTGAGTAAACAAAGAACGTGGATGGCAAGAAAATGAATATGGATTCAAACTTTTTAATACTTCAACTGAATCCCATACCAAGTTTTGTAGAGACTATGGTAGAAATGGTCGAGATTGTGAAAACCCCATTTTTCGACTTTTTTGGATGGAAACGTCCAAAAAAGGATTTCAAACGTCCTGTATCTCCCCTAGCTTACCGAATCACGTCCAAACGTGGTGTGGAAATTTATAGTACTTCAACCTAGTATCTCACCAAGTTTAGGGATGGCCCGGATAGAAATGGTCGAGATTGTAGAAAAAACGCATTTTCGACATTTTTGGAAGAAAACGTCCAAAAATGGGTTTTAAACGTCCTTTATCTCTCCCATGACTTACTGGATCAAGTTCAAACTTGGTGTGAAATTTGATAATACTTCAACGTAATCCCACACGAAGTTTAGGGATGATCCGGATAGAAATGGTCGATATTGTAAAAAACAATTTTTAGATGAAAACGTCCAAAAATATCACGTCTAAACCTGGTGTAAATATTTTTACTACAGTTCACTCATCTCATACCAAGTGTGTAGATGATACAGATAGAAACGGCAGAGAACGCAAAACAGATCGCAATTTTGGACCAATTTGTTGCAACCAAATATCATGTACTGTACATGTCGTGGATTAATCCGAAACATGTAGTAGTTTTGAAAAAACTAATCTTTCCGTTCAACCCATGACATGTAGTGGTTTCAAAATACCAACTGCAGTGAATTGAACCGACACCTGTAGTTTTTTCAAAACCTCAACATGTGTCGGATTAATCCACTACAGTTGGTGGTTTGAAACCAACACTTTCCACATGTAAACAACCAATTGTAAACAACCACTACAGTTGGTGGTTTAAACCACCAACTGTAGTGGTTTTCAAATTTTTTGGAACGCAATGCATAAATTCGAAATTGTTTGATAAAATTTATATACAATTTTTGTCGTTCGGCTTTTGCCTCACACTCCAGTACATCTACTTCAAAAAACTACTGCAACGAACTGTGGATTCCAACTACTAAAAAGAGGTTTCCAATTTCCCCCAGGTTTTAAATTAAATTTTAAAATTATTCGAAAACTTGTTTCTCTGTTTTAAAGTTTTCAAAAATAGAGTTCATCTTCTGAAAGAATACTAATGTTTTTCATTCCGCAGTATTATCCACAGCACCATGTAAGCTGCAGTCTTGAATACTTTGAATTGGTAGGAGGCAATGAACGACAACGCTCCCATGACGGCCGGTACTGTGTAGGGAGGAATGCAGACAACAGCCATGAAAATGGGCAGTGTTCTCGCACACGTGGCAATAATTTAATTAAAAAGTTCTGTCTTCGGATAGAATATCGACGCGGGCTAGAAATTCTCTAACATCCTTTAGGATAAAACATGGTTATGAACATCTAAGAGTATTATAATATTATCATAATGTTCAAAATAGTAGTGATAGCCTCCTTTTCTAGACACTGCATCATATCTGTCTCTTATCTTTATAATAATAATAATAAAGCAATTGACAATAAAACAAGATGAGCAGATTGTAAATATGGTAATAAATAAATACCTTGTTTATTAGGTTTACCCGTACCGAAAATAGCGCTTGCTAAATTATAATCTTCTGCTGCTGAAGCTTGTTGTAAAATAAAATCAGGTTCTTCTTCTAATTCATTTATTTAATTCCTGTCCTCCATTACTACCTAAACGATATGCTGTTGTTAATTCACGTATTATGTTCAATGATAAATATTTCTCAATATGTGTAACCTACTTTTCGTCTGAAAACTTTTGTGATATTGATTTTTTGGTATTAGGTCTACATTTACTTTTTATACCTGTTTTTGTTACATTGATATCCGGTAACTTCGACTTGGGAATATTCTGTACATCATCTTGATTTTTCAAGTTATTTGGTTATATCAATCGAGCTACTTTCTTCTTCTTTTCGCTTATCAATTGAGATTGATTATATGTCCACTGATGTGTCCTCAGTTGATCCTTCAGTAGTTGAAGATAAATCATGCTGTTGTTTCTGTTTATCTAAGAGTTCAGGGGAGAGAGAGAGGTCCTGAAGATTCAATTTAAGTAGATGGTTATGATTTACGAGATTCTGATGATGATCGCTGCTTTTTGGATCGTTTAGATCTTCCACCGCTCTTTTTCACAGCTTGTGCTTCATCAACATGTCGCTAAATACAAAATAACGGTGACGTTGGTGTTGGTGTTGGTGTTGGTTTTGAATATCGCCGCCGCTTCGTGTGTAGACTGTTGCTTGAACATGGTAGGGAGCAAACTCTTACTGACGCTGGTGTCGTGAAGGTGGTATGTATGGTGGCGGTCCCAACGTTGACAGTAGGGGTGACCACATTGCCTATCATTTTGATGAGTAAATATCTTCATGGAAGGTTTAATCTATACAAAATGAACATGTATTTATTGCCAAGGAAGTTTTGATCTCTAGCACAAAAATATCATATGATGATGAAGATGTAACATGAAGGTTTTCATGGGAGATTTTATACTGTAAAGAATCCGCATTAAATTTTTAGTGTAACTGAAATTTTCAGGTGAATAGTGGGGGTCAATTGCAATCAACGAAAACCGATTTGTCGGTTAGTGAGAATCAGTTCGACATTTTGAGCATCACGAAGGCCGTTATCGGTAACAACATCAGATCTATATTCATTACTGGGATCCCTAACGACTCCATAAATAGCAGTATGGGTCTGTGCCAAAATTTCATCCACGGCAGCCCTTTTTATATTCCTCGATATCAAATTAGTAATTTCGGTGAGATGTGGATGTTCTCAAGCTTCTGAATACAAAATACTACTGCCACCGAATAAAATTTCATAAAAGTTCTTAACTTCCATTGATAAAGTTTCTACATCCATTTTTGATAAAGTTATTTTCTTTCTGTTTTCATCAGCATCATTAATAGCTATTGATAAGATCCTAGCGTGTTCAGAAAGTCATCTTCTTAAAACAATATCAAAACTTAATTGAAAATATTTATCAATTTGTGAAGAAGAAACATTTGCCAATTGTTCAACTCTTGGACTTGCAAATGAATATGGTAATAATAGGGTACGCATACAATCAATACAATTTGCACCAGATACATGTTTTTCAATTTTTTATAATCCTTTTGCTATACTATTAAAAATTGATTGCAATGGATCTGAAATTACTTCTAATCCAGCTGTTATTTTTGCTTGTCTTTCATCTCTGGTTGTTAAACTTGCTTCAAAAGTGACATAATTTCATCTAATCTTTTCATTGACTGATTTACAGTTGCAGGTGGTATTAGATCAATTGATGCACCGTGACCGGCTAATTTAACTGACTTCATTTTATTCTTCAATTCCGTTAAGAATGCATACACCGAAAATAAATTACATTGCATTAACATTTCATGTAAATATGAATCATTTCCTAATAATTTTGATATTGAATTTGAATAAAATTCTAAGAATCTTTCCAGTTTATGTAATATAACAACTGGTAATGTTTTTTTTAATGCGTGTTCAAAACAAATACAAAATGGTCTACAGAACGGATCAAAAATCTTATTTATTACACGATTAACTAATTGTTCAATATTTTCACGTGTACCAAAATTATTATTATCATCATCTAATATAAATAATCTTTTCATCAATTCTTTTTCAGATACGAATGATTGATGTATCCATGCTAACATATCATTTGTATAGCTCATAGCGTCATGTGCATGTAATTAAATAGGTGGTGGTATGCAACCATAACCACGCTTAGTTAATGCATTTACTAATCTACTAACTAATGAAGGAAACTTTTTTCAGAAAGTTAAATTGTTTTTTGATGGACATGAATGGCTCTAGTTATGTATTTTTTGCAATTATGAGAAAGAGAATCCCAGATTGGGAAGTACGTTTCTTTTAAATGTGCAAATAGATTACCATGTCTTGATCCTTACAGTAACTTCCGCAGCTTTTCAAACAGCTTCAACAAGAAATGAGTTGAAGTCAATCTTGGAACCTTAGAAAATCAAAGTAGAAGAATTGAATGAAGAAATCACGCACCTTAGTGATGAAGCAATTGTCCATCGGTAAATGAATGATGATTATTCAATTATGTTTCCATGTCAGTAGAAGGAAAAAGAAGGATTGAAGACACACTTTAAGAACTTACGTAGTACTGTGATTGAAATTTAATGAACATTACATTAAAATTGCACTGGTACTTAAAAATGAAAATAAGAATAAAGTTTTCACATTACATGCACAATTCCAAAAAAGCACTAAATACCTCATAAATTTGTCTCCCCTCCAGTCGCCCTTCCCAAAATTATTTGTCACCTATGCATTAAGTTTGGAACAAAATCAAGTTGATGTCGACCTCTCAATTCGTGTACAATAACAGTCCATATTGTACAAACTATACATGAAATTACAAACGCAGAAAATTCACAACGAAAATGCGGATCTAATTTCTGGTATTTCCAACAGATACAGCTCTTAGTTCACTGTCATTAACTAAAACAAAGATTGAAATTTGACAAGTATTACGCAAGTTTTATGCAAATGTCCATACATCCTACATGAACGATGTATGGTTAATGTGCTACCGACAGTAGGTATATATCCTGTGCCGTGAATTAGGACTGAGCCCTTTAAGTTATCGAAAGTACATCAAAAATGCCTCCTTTTCCTTGATTTAGGACGCCCCATGCCTCCTTTACCCTTATTTTTGACTGGGACTGGACAAGTCCCAGATTCTCCGGTTTCCAGGCCCCAGCAGATAGCGAACTAACTCGGTATCCCCGCATCAGATACAAGTACCGTTTGAAGATCGAATTATCCACCATTTACATTACAACAGTGAAGTGAGTATCGGTGATTACAAAATTTCTCTATTTAAATAGAACCAATGAAAATGACAGCAATGACTTTCCACGAATTTCAAATATATGTTTTAAACATAGAAAATTACGTGTTGACATTCAACACGATAAAATCATCACGATAAAACGATATAAAACTTTCTTGAATGCGTTCAAGATATGTACGAAATTGCAAAAAGATATAAAAGAGAAGGATTTAGTCCGGATAATTCATCAATTTCGTCGCATCCCACAGAAACATGCCCACGTTCTCAGCATCATCAAGTACATCAGGACCTTATTCAGGACATCGGTATGGGAACATGATTGCACGATTCTGTTAAAATATTCGAAATTTGTAAACAACGATATGGTATTGCCCTTCCTCATGATATTTTTCAGTGATTGTCCGTTTAAACTCCTGGAAATCCTCCAAGTTCGTCACCCTCCTTACATTTTCTGTGCTAATCATTGAACCGTTGTACAGGAGATGAACTACATATACGCTGACAAGGTGTTTAGTTCTATTTTTAAAACATACTTGTTTCAATTCTTCTGCATTCAAACTTGTAGAAGTAACTCATTCCATTCCTTGTACTATAGGACTTATTTCTCCATTTACATCACTATTGGTCCCAATATTGTAGGATGCTTGAGTCATAACGTCTCCCACCGCAATATAAGTTGTGTCATTTATGAAGTTTATGACTTCTGTACATGTATTAGTCTCAGTTGTACTATTTTCGATATACCTTATGTTCGTCAAGCGCGATATTGTGGTATCAAAGCATTGCAAATCTTGCTCCATGCAAAAGCATTCTCGCTTCATCATTATTGATGCCCATTCTGTCGTCAAAGTCCCGGCAAACGAAGCTATGAAGTTTCGTTCATAAGCGCAAAATTGATCAATGAGCTCCGCAAGGAGATCAGGGGACTTTTCTGAGGCCCTGAACGGCCTCAATGTATTATATATCGGTAAGAAACTGGTTGATGCGGGCACGTTTGACATTGATAAGAACCGTCTTTTGAGATAGCTGCGGAAATTTCTACTGAAGTCCCGACGTTTAGGACGAACTTGTCAGGATGTCATCTCGAGAATTGGGCAATAAGATCATAAGCGGTTATGTTCTGGGGGAATCACATAATGGATCTATCTTGTATGAGTTTTGTATCGTACATGTGGGGTACGAATGGGATGAGCCTTGCATTTTGCAGCTTTGAATTCCTGGTACCATTTAATATGCATGTAGAATGGGATCAACAGTAGAACGTATCCATTTCTCTTAAAAATAAGATTACAAAATACTGATGCAAAATCTCTGACTTCTTCCATCTCTATCTAAGATTCGGTAGTGGACTTATATGTACCATCTTCTGTAGACTACCTGTTATGTGCTACTGGTGGCTCAGTGAATATTGAATCAAACCGACTTGTTGTTTATCCATTACGTAGTTTTTTCAGATACTCTTTCCAAGGAATTTTGAAGCAACATACACCCGAAGCATTGAGACCTGCGTTTTCATCTTGAAATTGGAGTTCGTGATCATTTTGTAAACATTTAGTTTACTAAGAGTGTGTGAAATCACCTCCATCCACATCGTTCTCAGAGCCACATATATTTTCTTACTCACATTGATCATGTTTATCCTTCTAAAGCTTAATTTCACTGCGCAGTTCATCCTCCATTTGAACTGCCTTTTGCATAAAATTCATTTTGAAACTTTCCAGAAGAGGCTTTGAAATACCGTGGTGATTTCCACGATTAACGATTATGTCATCATCAATCAACGTGGATCGTAGAAGATTTTCATTCATAACTTTTATTTCTATTGGCCATGGCGAACTTCCAATGAACTTTAAAAACCTTCGATCATCATTAATAGCATCAAGCGCGACTTGATACGGTGTTTCAATTTCTTTATGCGGTACAGTTTGGAATGATGTTGTTTTGCAACTGTCACGGGCCCGGAACATAGCATTTACTTGAGCTGCTTCACGATCTTCACACTGCTCATTAATGAAGTTTATCGCCGATAGTAGTGATGTTTCACTATAAAGTGCTTGTAAACCCCGAAATCTGTCACTTCCATTGCTTCCTGTGCAGTTTTTGCATTATTGGTGTTCATCTATGGATGTGACCGAACTAGATGAGGTTTCTCCGTACTGCCGGATTCACCACAAAAATCATTATCTACGGATATTCCAGTTGGCTTCAAGTCTGACTTTATCATCTCATCCGCTTCTTGATGTAAGCTTTTGAATTTGTCAGAAATTTTTAATCTATGTAAACTTCTTAGAGCTTCATCTCGTTGACATATCTAGCCAATTGCCTGTACCTACTAATTGGATATCCTGCTTGTGCAACTTGCCACTTCAATTTACTCCACTCGTTCTGTTCTGTCAAAAGAATTGTAATTACAACACGTCTGTGGTGCCTATCTATCAAAACGTACCATACAGGTCTTGGAGAGGCCCTCTTACTAGCTTCAAAAATTGACATCCCCTAACATATGAAGAAATTATCAACGTAAGATTCTAGAGAGCCGTCCAATTCAACAATTATGTACGCACTGGTTCCCATAATGTAACCACCACCCCCTGCATCATCAACGCAGCGTAATGATACCAAAATAGAGCATTTAGAGGCGCTAAATCAGACCTACGGAAAGAACGTACTCTTGCAAATAGGATGCCATCTTTTGTATCAACGAATAGAAGTTTCGCGCCGTGAAACAAATCGTGATTTGGAACAGTAATAACTTCCACTGTTTCAGTTCCTGTCATTTATACCTCACGCAGTTATTCGCAGGAAACGATTAAGATTATTACCCTTCCAGGCAATTCTCTATGTGATCTCGTACAGATGGTGCTACGGAAAGAGTTGCAGAAATAGTAATGGGTACGATTTCCGTGGCGGGAAATGTAGACGTATTCTTAATGGAAAGGAGGAAACCGTTCATGACCTATTAACATTTTTGTGACCGGAAATTTCAATGTATAGTGAATAACAATGAGGAATTTCAAAACGAACGCTTGGGATAAAACGAAACGGTACGCTTATTTCTGGCGGAAAATATATAGACGAAAAGAATTTTGATCAGTCAAGTCCCTGCTTACTGAAGGTATTTCTGAGTCAATATTCGTTTAGTCACTAAAGTCATATTGACTGCATGCGAAAATGTTTTGTGTAATAATGTGTGTTGCAGTACACCAATTTTGCTCGAACGTTTGTGCGAGTCTGAACTCTCAGAATTAGTCATTTCAGTTATTTGTTTTAGGACTGTGACAATGCTCGAAGAAATTAATTTTCTTGTACTTTCATATAGCTGTTTTGTAAGCTTTGAAACCATTTCGATGAACCTATCTCCAAAGCGTTTGGCAGCACACATCATGGGCTCTCCGCAAATCTTTTACCATTTAAAATCTGTACAGGAATACACGTGTTTAGAAAAGACACAAACCGTCCAATAAAATCTTCGCATGTAGAAACATGTTGAATTCACGAAATCAATCGAAATGTAATTAAAACTTGAATTTGGACACGTTTTAAATCACACAATCAATCTTAATACAACGAAACATGAATGATTAGTCGCAGCCGTTTACATGATACGTCAAAAAATGAACTGAATGATGTTTTCATCTCAAACTTTCATCAGGTACATCACGTCGTCTAGTTACTTCCGTCCAACATCCATTTAAGTCTGACCTTCAACGATTCAACGTCCGCATTTGGGTTTTATCATTTCAACTTGCACCTGCATCTCACGCGACCACACTGTGCTTTCATAATTAAACTGCAGTACGAATATCAATCATTCAGTAAGTCCTCCCAGCGCCCACAAATAAGTTCATAACATTGTTATAAGATTCAAAATGTTACCTCATTCATAATCTAACATCCACCATGTAGATTCCATCACTATAGCATACGCTGTTGACTGTGAGAACGAAATTAGAGCTGTTACGAAGGGCTCTAACGAAAGTAAAAGTGATGACATCACACGTGTAACACGTACCTGTGCAGCACAAATATTTTTTTCAAATACTCGACGGTGACGATGACGAAATCACACCCGTAACACCACGAATCCTCTAAACTCGTAAATTAGGTAGATTGGAAAAAGAAGCTTTGATCGGTGATGAGGATGAGATCAGAGACCTATAGCAACACATTTCAATGCTACAAAAAACTTTGTGCAGAATTCATCGATCACAAGAAAGAAACTACACCGACTGCGCCACTTACAATAAGAATAATAACAGAAGAGTCGAACGATGAAGGAGATTCAATTTTAACTGCTACACGAATGCCCTTGAAAGAAGAAAAAATGACATGCCAAAAGACTCAAAAAATGGACAATCACAGGGACAAGAAGATATATGGAATGAATTGTGGTCATATTCAGACTTTAACACGCAGCGAATTTCTGTTGAGAATCAAGTCCGTTATCAGAAGGAATCATGTACGGTTGGTTTAGATCACGGATTATCCACTGCTCACACTTACTCAACTACTGTCACTCATGTTTAGAAATTGAATTACCGGTGTACGAATCGAATTAGGAATCCTCGCGGCGTATTAAAAATGAGGAAGAGGTGTAATTATAGCTAACATCGACTATCAGATAAAACGTTATTTAATATTCGTTACTCAAAGAGGTGAGAGTGTTTAATGAAATGTAATCTTTATTTTTTGCGACAAAAGATGAAGTCTGTTCGCTCAATGGCTATCTCGTAGAGACGAACATTTCTACAAAGTTTGATGGGCTCGAACGGAACATTTATGTTAGATAGAGGAGAAGAAGTATGTGAAAAGTTTATGCTTATAGAATTTAGGATAAGTAGTGACACACAAGCTAAAGTTAAGAAAGTAAGCAGTTCGAATATTGATGAGACGCCTGTTGATTGAGATATTATATTGTTTAAGCGAAGTGACACAAGAAATCGAATCGTATTTCCGACACGTCGTCTATAGGATTGGCTGACAATTTTGGACAAAGAAGGGTCGCTAGCATTTAATTTTCAAAGCGATTTGATGAGAGTACTGGTGATGGTATGCCAGATATACGTGAACTTCATTTACCATTCTATCGAAAAAGTGATGTTTACGATGCTTTTGTACAGGAGTATAAATTACTATAGAACTGTGACCCTCCATCTAAACCATATTTTTCTTCGACATGGAAAAAGTGCTTTCACAGAATCAAGGTGCAAAAGATTCATCATTTATCCGAGCAGGTAGTATGTGAGGAAGTCAAGTCGGGACTTTATAACGCTGTGATGGGCAACATATGTACTACTCAAATGAATTAAAGGAAGAGGTAACACATTTAAATGATATCACGCGATTGCCGATAGTATGCGAAGAAAATAGATAAGGCAATTCTTTGCCCGATTCGTATTGTTCCATTATTGTAGATGGAGCTGACCAATCAGCATTTGGCTCGCCCCACTTCTTTAATATAACAAAAAAGGTGGTCATTCTCTGAAGGTGAAGATGATAGGTATTCTGGAGCATTGTCGCCCTTGCAAGTTGCAACTATTGACAATGACAGGGGACATATGACATATGTAAACCATATTGTAGAGTCCATTCATCGTTTTTTAACGTACTACCTACAAGTGGACCACATCCGTCTAAAATCTACTTGCGATTAGACAACTGCACTCGAGAAAATATGAACAGATAACTCTTCGCATACATGTAAATTCTGGTAGTATGAGAGTCTTCAAAGAAGTTGAAGTAGGGTTCATTCCAATGGCTATACCCATGAGGACTTCGACCAAGTTATTAGTGCTACTGCTAAACGTCTACGAAGTAATAATACAATTACTCTAGGTGATATACACTGAAAATTAAAACAGACTGTTAATGATCATAAAACTGTAAATGGTACGAAGTACTTCGTGAATTGGTCAGAGCTCTGTGAAATAGGTTCATGTCGTCGGAAGATGATAGCCTTCTCTTAAGTTAGGTTCTGCAGGTTCTACAGGGTTTCTACAGGTTGATTGGAAACATATGTGGATACAGCGTGCTAAATGCGAATCTCAGTAGAACATGCATTGGTGCCAGATCAGGTAGGAAAAGAAAATATATCTTTTGGTTTCATTTGAAAGGTTACAATACTAAGCCGTACCCCACAGACAAAAACACGTCTCCTTCACCAAATAACGAGATGAAAAAACGAATGGAGAGTGAAGAGGATTGGGTAAACGACCAACAAAAAATTTCATTGTATGCGGTACGTGATTACGTGTTCCCTGATCGCGTAGAGAGCTTTCATTGGAGTATACGTCGCTCGGTAGAGATAAAACACACTGTTGAGTGCACTACGATGAAAGTGAAGGAGCAGAAGAAAATATTGCAGGACTATAACAAATATTTTCAAAAGAGGATACAGACACGCATATGACTGTAGGCTGAACAGGACACACACAGAAGACTGCGACAAAGAACTATAGTTATGATGTAAATGCAATACTCTCAGAGGAAGTTTTATAAATCGTTTTCATTTTCTGGTTCTTCACAGGCTGTGTAGAGACAGAACATGAAATCTTATATACATCATTCTAGATTGATCAAATTATGGATTACGGAAACTACGCCGATGGAGTAGTTGGTAGTTTAAATCTACATTGGTATGAACCATATGAAATAAATGACTACTACACAGCAATGTACGCTAATTAATATACAACTGGAAAAACGAAAAATGAAAAAGATGTGTGAAAGGAAAATTCTCTACGGATGGAGTCATTGTATGTTTCACATACTTTACAAAACAAAAGAGATTATAAGTAGATGTTCAAAAGCACATTGAAATGACATGTAGGAATGTCTGCTAGCTTACCTACTTCTTTGGCGTTACCCACTTCGTCGTTCAATATTCTATCTCCCTCCATTTTTATCTTATCATCTTCTCATTTCAAATCGTTCAATTTCAAATCGTTCTCTTTTATATCCTTTTTCGTTGTAGTTCTTATCTTGAACGTATTGATGAAAGTGTTTTATCGTTTCATCATGATGATTTATCCAGTTGAATGTCAACACGTGTTTTTCTATGTGTAAGAGATAATCAACAAACGTTTTTCTATGTTTGAAAGATAGTTAAAAATTCGTGGAAAGGCTTTGCTATGATTTTTATTGAATATATTCAAGAAGATAAATTTTGTAAGCACCGACACCCACCTCACTGCTGTAGTGTAAAAGGTTGTTAATTACATATTCAATTGGTACTTGTATCTGATGAGGGGATCCAGAGTTGGTTCGCTACCTGCTCGGGTCAGGAAACCGGAGAGTCTGGGGCTTGTCTAGTCCCAGTAATGAATCAGGGTAAATGAGGTATCGGGAGACCTTAATCAAGCCACAGGAGACATCTGTGATGCACTTTCAAAAAAGTAAAAAACATAGTTCTAAATCACAGCAGAGAATATATTGCACGGTTAATAACAAAATGCGCTCGAATCCTATTCTTCCTGATGCATTATAGTAGTGTTATATATTTAACTCTAATCGAGTAAGAGAAGAGTCAAATTAACAGAAAGCACATTTGAGACATCAAAAAAATTTGGTAATGGTGCAGATATTTCTGTAATAAATTTATTTGTGATGCACTTTTTGAAAAGTAAAGGTCTCAGTCCTAATTCAGGGTACTTCGTAGATAGGAAAGGCCTTAGTACTAGATCAGGGTAGAGGATAAAAAGTAAATGATTCAGTAAGGTAAAAACGGGGATTCAATAAGGTAGTAAAGTAAAGCGCTCACTCGTAAATCATGGTAAATGAGTGTCGAATCACGGCTGGGAGAAAGCTATTCAATATGTAGATGCATCAATTTGTCAATAAGAATTAATAGTCCAGGATACTACTTTTCCTCAATAATTCCATACGTCATTCGTAGTTGTACGTTGCAATTATTATACTATACCCTAGCACAGTTAAGTGCTTCGTGGGCTGATTATGGATTCCACACTAGGTGTATCCGTCGGCTCTGTACTTACAGTCGACAGGGGATCGAGATCACGTTGCTCTAGCATGGTTAGGGGATCTCTGTCGCTCCGAGCGTTGAGTATTAATCAATCTAAGGCATGGTTTGGGTCGAGTTTTCTGTCACCTGTTGTTAGTATTTTTTTCGGCTTCATCGGGGTTTGCTTAAAGCTGGAGGGTTCTCCTTATTCTGTTAATGTCTAGCTCTTTCTGATATCTTCCAGCTCGATCCGGATTTGGTGTTCATACCAACTCAAAATCGATGTGATTGGTGTTGACCCGTGTACCAAAATTCCACTAGTAGTAATTCTAACTTTGGGATTCTACTTAAATTGTGTTCCTGACAACCGAGCAATCACCAAATAGTGTGAACGATAATTCAGTCACGGTAAATATTACGAAGGTTGCATAAATTGCAACAGAATCACACGAACTCGCATCTGTTTCAAATAAGTCAATTTAACACTCCAACCACTTTCTTTTCGTGTGATAGGCTCATCTATTCTCTTGAAATTATACCCGTCGCGTCCAATATTTTTCGAATAATTGATCAAAATTTATTACAGTCCAAAAAAATTCAACGTACACATAGTCGCGATTTTGACACATGTTATTACATATAACTTTTAAAATCCACACACATCTTAACGTGCAAAATAATCAATTAAAAAGTCCTGTGTTCTTTCACGGATATCAATCAACATACTGTCCTAATTTTTACACGTGTTAATACACATACTGGTCATATTCCACACAACGTTTTGTGAAAATTAATCAACCAAAATTTCCTGTGACCTGTCACACAGATCAATCAAGATAATATCATACGTCCCTTCATTACAGTGCAGGGATAAAATGTCAGTATAGAATACATTATTTCTGTTTTTTTTCCTGTTCTGTAAAGTGTACGATGAGCTGTCATTTTCTGTGTCCCTCATACGCGTTATTTACGTGCACGGTAGTTTTGTGTTCACAGTAAAGGGTACCCAGTGGAGGTAGATTACCTGGAAGTTGAATCCTATCTGACATGGTGCAAAAGTCCTCGACAATGGTATCGTCTGCGTGATTTGTAACAGTTCTCCTTAACCGTTGTACCAAACAGCAGGTACATGTTACTGTTACTATCTTTGGTTCTGATTAAATTAGGGAACGGATTTCGGAAGTTATTGTTTAAAAAAACATTAACCATTTTTAAAAAAATTAAATCCAGAAATTACATACAGAAATCTTTGATTTGTCACCGCATGTTTTTCATCACATTTTGACACAAAATTCAAAGATTTTAATCTATGTCACCTACTGCAAACCTATTCCAGTACACTACACGAGTACTGCATAAGCCGAGGAAAGAATCGTTGAAGACATGGTACAAATGTGACCGTTGCAATTTTTGTACCTCCTTTAAACGCAACATCTGTCTTGTTCTTTCCTTTGTAACAGCGTCATTCTGCAAATTTACAGACTTCTTTTACAACCTACTCGATCATTATGCCACTGCAGAAGTAACTGCCATGACCGCCGTCGTGTTCTCACAAGGACCCACACTTCAAAAAACAATCATTAAAATCATTCATCTTAGATTCAACAATTTGCATCACAAGTTGATGCAAATTCCAATCCATAAATCTTGAATATAGCATGTATGTTATTGTACCTAATTTGCATATTTCTCGCCATAGATCCTACATATAGAATTTCTGTCTCTATTACGAACAGTAGGGATAGTGAAATGATACTAAAAAATGCGCTCGAATCCTATTTTTTCTATTGAATCATAGGAATAGTAGCCATTTCAATCTAATCGAGTAAAAGAATAGTCAAAGTAAAAAGAGCACATTTATGAAAACAAAAAGAATTTGGTAAAGGCGCATAAATCTCTGTAATTAATTTATCTGTGATGCGCTTTTTGAAAAGTAAAGGACTCAGTCCAAATTCAAGGTATATGATGAAGAGGAAATGTAACAAATTGGGGCTTGTTGTTTGATCTCAGGGATGATGGAGAGAAAGAGTCCCCAAGTTTACTCGGTAAGCTTCCCGCCGCTTAGTTGTATACTAAGCGGCCGGTGGTAAAAAGAAAAGCACTGTACACTGTAATTTTGCGCTGTACAAAAAAGATACAAAGAGAGTAGAAACTAACAACTAGCCTCGTAGCTTAGTGGTCGGGATACCCTAAGGTCGCCGAGTAGTTGCCAGTTCAATCCCCGGTGGGTGCACCTAGGAACGGGGCCCGTGTCGTGCAGGGTAGAGCCGGTATCGCCCTTTGTGGCGATGCCGCTTTTTCTGCCTTTCGTGGACCGGCCATATGGCAAGTTTTGATTGGCTCAGCGGAGTTTCGTTACAGGAAAGGACCCAGTCCTAAATGGTAGATGATGAAAAGGAGAGGACCCAGTCCTAAATCAGGGTAGAGCATAAAAAGAATGGACTCCGTGAAGTAGTAAAGTGGACTCAGTAAAGTAGTAAAGTATAGCACTTACTCCGAAATCAGGTTAAAGGAGGCATCTTTGATGCAGAGAATTGATCGACTCTGTGAGTACCCCAAGACGCGTCCATAGAAGAGTCAGTCATCCGAAAATATGGGTACACGGGTCAGTGAGATATACTTGATTCCACGGAGATCGCTGCGAAAATTTATATTGTTTTTCAGAAACGGTTTCAAAATCATACCCCAAGAAAATGAAATGAGAAAAATTGTTTAGTTGCAATTCAAGGAAGTCTATTATTAGTTTTACTCCATTTTTCATTTTTTAATATTTTTTATGTAAATTTTATCTTCCATCCCACCGCAACTGTTTCATATATGCTGCATCTATTATCCATTTGAACAGCTTCTCATATTGACATCAGCACCCATCGACAATCAATTATACCATGGTGACCGTAGCGCCCGACCTTCCATCGATGAACTTAACATCCACCAAGTCATTTGAACTACGGTCACCATCATCATCGCCATCGCCATCAATAACATAATCACGATCAACATCATGAACACAACAACAAGAACCACCATCATCATGGCATTTTTTGAAGATGCCGTCATTGCTCCAAGCTCTCGTTCTCTCAGAATGACCAGAATTATTTCAAACCATGCGAGATATTGAAAAATTGTATAATAATAACTACACACCATCAGCCCGTCGTAAATTAGTTCCAACATTAATCGAAAGAGCTGTGGAAAGTAGGCATGACGTGTTAGACACATGTTCAAAACTCATACTCAATTAACTCAATTAATTAAAGTACGAAAACATATTATAAACATGTAAGTAGTTGTATTATCATTCAGAATTATCGGATCGATTATCAGATGCACGTGCAAGAGCCTCAACAGTAATATATCAGACATCTCAACTACGTGCAGAATTATTTGATTCTCAACATCGAGCAGCAGTATTAACAGCCTTTTGAAATCAATTAGTTTTTAAAGTTGATTTAGCAAAATCACTTCACCGTAATAATTTGGGAGCTCCGTTTATTAATGCATTAAATAAATTAGAACATATTCATGTAGATTCATGTACTTTATTAGGAAGCAGAAATCAACGTGCAGGTTTAGAAGCTTTAGAATTCGCGGCTACAAGAAGAGATGAAGCTTTTGAAAAGTTTTCCGATATGTACAATCACAATGTACTACTTTAAATGTTGATTCTCAAGAACAAGAACATTGAGCCGCATTATAACGTGACGCTATACGTGAATTACGTTGCAAGACCAATTTTATTAAGAATATGTGCTTAAGAAATAAAATCTGCAAGACGTTTTTCATTAGTTGGTAGATTTGTAAATGCATTACATAAAGGTGGTTATGGTTGTATATCACCAACTATTCAACTACATGCAAATGACGTTATGAGATATACAAATGATAAGTAAGTATGGATACTCCAATCATTAGTATCTGAAGAAGAATTGGTGACAAGATTATTAATATTAGATGATGATAATGATAATTTGGGTACACATGCACAAAATGAACAATTAGCTATTCGTGTATTAAATACGATATTTGATGCATTATGCAGACCATTTCGTATTATTTTTGAACCAGCATTAGAAGAAACATTACCGGCTGTTATATTATATAAATTGGCAAGCTCATTAGAATTTTATTCAAATAAAATGTCACAATTATCAGGAAATGATTCAGATTTACCTGAAAAGGTAATGCAATGTAACTCATTTGCGATGTATTCATTCTTCACCGCATGGAAGAAAAATGGGGTCATATAAATCAGCAGGCTTTGGTCCATCAATTTATCTAATACCACCTGAATATGTACGTCAGTCAATGAAAAGATTAGATGAAATTTTGTCGACTTTAGAAGCACGTTTAATACCCAGAGATGCAAGACAAGCAAAAATAACAGCTGGATTAGAAGTGACTTCAGATCCATTGCAATCACTTTTTAATAGTATAGCAAAGAAATTATTAGAAATTTAAACATGTATTTGATGCAAATTGTGTTGATTGTATGCGTACCCCATAAATACCATATTCATTTGTAGGTCAAAGAGTTGAACAATTATCAAATGTTTCTGATTCACATATTGATGAATATATTCAATTAAGTTGTGATAATTTTTTAAGAAGATGTGGACTTGCTGAACGCGCTAGGATATTATCAGGAGCTGATAGTGATGACAAAGAAAAGAAAAAGAAAATAACTTTATCAAAAATGGTAGGAATGGTTGTAGAAGCTTTATCAATTTCAGTTAAAAACCTTTATGCGATTTTATTCGGTGGAAGTAGTATTGGATCTTCAGAAGGTTTACAACCTCCACATGTTACCAAAAATACTACTGGGAGAGCGAGAGATAGGGAAAGGTCTGCCGTGGATGAAAGTTTGACACAGAGCCATTCTGCTATTTATAAAGCCGTTAGTGATCCTAGTAATGAATATGGATTTTATGCTGCTGCTGCTATCGGACTTCGTGAAGCTCAGAAGGTCGAACTGATTCTCACTAACGGATAAATCAGTTTTCGTTGATTGAAATATATCCCCACTATTCATCCGAAAATTTCAGTCACACTAAAAATGTAATCCGCGTTTATTTTAGTATAAAGTCTCCTCTAAAAGTCTCCTACGTCACATCTTCATCATCAGATGATTTTTTTTGTGCCAGAGGATAGCAATTCCTTGAGAATGAATCCATGTCCATTTTGTATAGATTAAACCTCCCATGAAGAAATACATTCAGCACAATGAAAGGCAATCTTGTCACGCATGTTGTCAACGTTGAGACCGCAACCATGCATCCCGCCTTCACGACACCTTTTCCAGTAAGAGTTAGCTCCCTACCATGGTACTGCAGTAGTCAATGCATGAGACGGCGACTATATTCAACACCAATGTCACCGTTCTTTTCTATTTCGCGACGTGTTGATGTAATACAAACTGTGAAAAAGAACGGCGGAATATGTAAACGATCAAAAATGCAGCTATAATCATCAACGTCACGAAATTCATCAAAAGCTCCCTCTCGTAAATCATCATCATCATCATCACCGTCTTCTTCAATGTAGGTTCAATGTATCCTCCAGGACCTCTCCCCCCTGAACTCTTCTATCAACAGAAACAGTAGAATGATTCATTTCCAACTACTGAACAATCAACTAAGAACACATCAGTGGACATATCATCAATCTAAATTGGTAAGCGAGAGGAAGAAGAAGAAGAAGGTGGTATGATTGATACGGATAAAATAACTGAAAACATTGAAGATGATGTACGAAGTATTCCCAACTTGAAGTTACCAGATATTAATGTAACAAAAGGAGGTATAAAACGTAAACGTCAACCGAATACGAAAAAATCAACATCACAAAAGAATTCAAAAGATAGTTTTGTTAAAAATATTGTAAAGGACTTATCATTAAAAATAATACATGAATAATCAACAGCAAAAGATTATGATTTAAAAAGCGCTATTTTCGGCACGGGTAAACCTAAGAGACAACGTATTTATATATTTCCTTATTTACAATCTTCCCATCTTGTTTTATTATCAATTGATTTATTAGTATTATAAGTATAGTATGAATAGATGATGCAGTGTTTAGGAAAGGAGGCTATTACTACGGTTATGAAAATTTTGATATATCATGATACTCGTTGATTTTACTAACTACGGTTTATCTTGAGGGATGTCAGAGAATCTCTAGCACGCATCCATATTACATCTAAAGATGGAACTTTTAATCAAAATATTGCCACGTGTGCGATTACACTGCCAATGTACATGCTTCTTGTCTGCATCACTCCATACACGTACCGACCGTCATGGTGGCGTTGACGTTCATTGTCTCCTACTCATTCATACTATTCACGGCGGCGGCGTACGTGGTGCTATGGATAAAAACGCGGCATAAAAAAGATTTCATCTTCTTTCAGATAAATGATCTAGTTTTTTAAAAATAATATACGGGGAGAAAACAAATTTTCTAATATGATTAAAATTTAGTTAAAATCGAATATGTTTAAAATTTAATAAATAGTCCGCAGAAAATTGGAAATTTCTTTCCAGGAATTGGAATCCATAGTTCATTATAGCCTTTTTCATGAAGTGGCTGTACGTTATAGAACAAATCAAAGTTTCATTTCATTTGGTCTACTTTTTAATCGATTTTTTTGGCTACAGTTCGACTAAAACACTCTAATACATACTGTACGTCTCTTAACCATTCTTGATGATTGTATCCATTATATCTTTGTATTTCGAACAAAATTATACATTCTGTTTCCCGAAAAATACTCAACTAGTTTTCACATCTCTAATGGTATAAATTTTCAATCAATGTGTGGACATCGATTTACAGTCGCAAAATCGGATTTGTTAGAAACTAGTGTTTGTACCAGAAACCATGCTTCTACTCATACTTATGAGAATAATCATAAACATGTCCCACTTTTCCTAAAACTATTCTGTGAATCCACAATACTCATTTCTCGTAATCAGAAAATTGTGTAGGATGACGCATGCCTTTTTTGATTGTATTAACTCTCCCTTGAACCTCCTGTAGTTATAGTTACACTGAAGTTTAGCTCGCAACTACCGGAAACCGATAATCCTCTCCATATTTTTATGTATCTCCTCCTGCCGTTTTTAATACCGCTTTCAGCGTACTATTTCTGTAGAATGAATAGATAGGCCAAATATCGGCCAGGGAGGGCACATCCCATCATCGAGTATATATGCAACTTTTCGATCCTGTACACTTAGTTTTATGAGATACTATAGGTAATTCAAACTTATATCTACTGCATGATTTGTCATACAATAGAGTCTGGAACGCGATCTTTGTCTGATAGGCAATGATTAACTTCTCGTGACTATATGATACGTTATCATTAGTCATTACAGGTCACTTAGGAATCCAATGCCAAATTTTTAGAATGTAATTAAACCAAGATTCTAGTTTATTAATGGAAAATATAGAGTATTTTTATTGTGGTACTACCCTTCTTCCTGAATAGGGCAGTTCTTCCAACAAATATGGCAGCAGTATGCGGTACCCACACATCCTGTGAACCAACATATGTGTTGGATGGTTCTATTCGATTTGATGCTGCAAAATCAGGCAATTTTCCAAAACGTCGATCCCATACATGTCCATTATATGGTTTCAAAAGTGGAGCGCCAAATTTCAGAGAGTATCTCCACGCATGCGAAGGTTGCCGTGCATTTCTTGAAACGTAAGTGTATTTCTCAAAAACGTGAGAACAAAACACTTTATCTCCGTGCATATTACTTTCTTTCTAGTCCCATTTTCGGGCACATACCAGATTAGTATATTGAATTGAAGCAGGTTCGAAATAATTTTCGAAAAAGTGCGCATGGGTTGCTAAATCAAAGTCGGAAATCATGCAAGTTGTATCTTGGCCAATGTTCTAGTCTACACGCCACGTCGACCCAGGAAGGCCCTTCCGTCGGGTTCTGGGTCCTTTTACAGCACCGCTCAGCGCTGGAACTATTATATTAGTACCAATTCCTCTCAAGAATTTGGCTTGAATGTCACTTTGAGAAATATTTCGCGCTCAATCGTATTCAATTGTGCTCAGAAATATTCACCACTGATTTTGACGATGTAATAATGATAATATATAATGTTGACGATAATATTTGATTAACGGTCGACAACGGCGAGCGAATGAAATCCCGAAACGTGTCAAGATTGGAAAGGTGGCACCAACACAAAGACGATAGCGCTCCTAACACCAGTCTAGGTTCGAACTGCCGATCTGCAAGTTACTTGAACTGTGGAACCAACCAGTAAGACACTTTGCATAACGGCGGTAATACAGGATGAAGGGATGTCTTTTATATGTTACATATCCCAGATTGCGGCCTTACAGATCTTTACTGTCATGGCTATCATATAGCTGACGGCAGTTTAGTATTAATCTATCGGCACGCCAGCTCGACCAAGTAAAATTGAGATACTTTTCTACCTCCTATTTACGAAAATCAGCTGATTAAATGTCTGGAAGCTCAAAAAGCGCAACTGAAACTACGAAAGTGACAAAATATATTCACACTCTACAAACGATGATGAACGATTCTACAAATGAGAGCTCGTCATGCCTGAGAGGTTTGAAAAGTTTCGAATTCGGTGAAGATTTGAACACGTGCGTTTTTAACTTCTATAATGAAATGGTGCAGAGAAAGCTCCACCAATATTTCCCATTCGACGATAAATCTCAAATATTATGGACCCACATTCAAAAAAGAGAAGCAGAAGTGAGTTCAAAGTCTGAGACCAAAAATCAAAAAGGTATTTATAAAGAGGAGAAAAACATTAGAGAAATACTCGCAAGAAGTTATTTCGTACGTTGTCGAGCTCCTCAAACAACTCAGTCCCTGAACCCTTCAAACTTGATAACTGTGTGGGTAGTCTATCGTAAGCCCTGATTGACTATGCAGGTCTAAAACTTCCCATACAATTAGGCAGATTTATCACCAAATCATTAAAGTTAAAATGAACACAATGGAAAGTCTCATTTCTTATCAGGGACGTACACAGGAAGTACGCCTACGATTGGATCGTTCAGAATATTCTGTACCAGAGGCACAGATATGAAAAATACTAAGCCGATGCCTCCTTGACATCTAAAAACCTCTTATACGTACTATTAACGTACCTCTGGATGATTTTCTTCACTTCAAAACGATGAAGAATATCCAAGAGATGTCACGCAAGGACATTGGAGATCCCAATGTCCCAATCAAGAAACAACGCCGTGAAGGAAATTCAGGCTTAAAACTCACAATAACAGGTGCGAATGATTCAGACTAATGGGACGCTGATGAAACAAGTTTATCTGACGATGCAGTTGGTGCCAGAAGAGAGGTAAGTTGGCAAAAAACTATCGAAGCAAGGAAAGAGGAGACCCCAGAAAGACTAAAACATCACAAGCTCGTCATCATACGGACACGGCAAGTGAGGCTAACATAGTCCAAGTGACACAGAAAGAGAAATATGGCCCAAAATTTTGCATTCATGTCCGGAGAAGAAAACATTGGTTACGAGTTTGGTAAGTGGATTCCCGACTCTGGTGCCTCACACCATTACGCTAATGACAGAAAGAAGTTTCATAAGAAATGAAAACCTTTCAGTGGAACGGTGACTACTGCTGGAAAGGAAAGCCTAGACATTAGAAAAATGGTTACGCATATCAAGTATGGAGAAATGAAACTGGTTAAGGAAATGGGGAGAAATTTATCATCAATTGGTCAAATGACAAAGAATCCTGAATTACGCATTTTCTTTCATATAGACAACTTCATAACAATAAAAGTAGCAACGGTAATTTTCACTACCGCAAAGGGAAGTGACAACTTGTACCGCATCGACGATGACGATGAAGGTGATGATCATATTGGCGAAAACATCAAGCTGCACAAGTCGATGATGATGAAAGCATTCTTGCTTCAGAGTCTGAAGGTGACGAATTTTCAAAATTTTGAACAGCACAACCCACTACGCGATTGGCACCGCAGTCTGAGGAACCTTTCCAAAGCTGGATTTATGCATCTGGTTACACGGGGATGGATCTCAATTGATAATAATAATGTAAAGCGGCTTTTAAATTGCACGGTTTTCATAAGGGTAAATACCTATGCCAGCATACATGAAAAAGTCAAAAGGGACAACTGGTTTATTATGATACATGAAGACCCTTATCCATTCCAGATGTAAATGGAGAAGTGTATTTTCAATCTGATATTGATGATTTTACACGGCTGACGGAGACCTTTCTGGTGAAGGTGAAATAGCCGATTATGAAAAATATCGAGCGATATAAGTCCTTCATGGGCAAGCATGGTTACGGTATAGGAACAATCCGTACTGATAAAGGAACTCCATTTGGTAGATGTTTCAAGAAAGACCCAGACTTACAAGTCGTTAAACCATTTGGATGAACAGTCAAAATTCACCTTCTTCTCGAGAAGAGAAGCAAACTTGACGTCACGCCAGAAAAATGGATTTTAGTTAGAGTAGCAGAAGGCATGCTGTGTTACAAAATACACTTGGAGGCCACTAAAAGAATTGTTCACACTGGTGAAGTGACTTTCATGAAGGAATCAGATAAACAGCTCTTTGTGAAAGACACGCCAGAACCATTTCAATGTAAACCTGGTAGTACACAGCCCGCAGCTTCAATACCTCCAACGACGAAATTAAAAAGGGCTGTGAAAGCGAGGTCAATGGTTAGGCCCATTAATAGAACGTGGACAAATATCGAAATGACGAAATGTTTTTCGTAGCCTGAAATGATTTGTTGTCTTGAACGAAACGCAAGTTTCGGGTCTATATTCGGTCTATAAGTTGCTTCCCTTTATTAAAGTAAAAGTGGTTTTGTGTAAAACATTCCTCTTAACTATGCTTTGCCCATCATACGACGGTTGAAGTGAGCATACAGCGCGCCGAGTACTGTAACGTACTGAACTATACGGTGTACTAATGTCTGTTGACACGTCGACAGTCGTCCAACTGGTCAAACTACACAAAACATGAAAACGTGACATAAAAACGTGACGAAACGTGACATGGTGTGCTCGTTGGGAGTTAAGATCAAAAAATGTCGTTCCTACTGCGATCTTGACGGCCAATTGCACTACAAGAAGAGTGCAGCAAGTGAAGGATAGCGTGGCGGGGTGAGCAAAGAGCGAGATAGGACAGCAAGTTGGGTAACGAAATATACAAATACCAACTGCAGTAGATTGATATAAGCGTTGGCGTGCAACGATCGTAACTCTATGATTGTTGTTGACTGCAATTGAACGAGCGACTACAACGGTGAGTAAAAAACTAAACTGAGTTAATGATTGTGAAATAAAAGTAAGGAAGAGAAAAATAGGGAGAAAAGGAATGGTTGCTTGTGGTATTCCTATAGTGAAATAAGAATTCCAAAGCGGATACTAGACAGAAGATCTTTTGTTTTCGAAGGTAAAAGGGCCTGTCATGATATAAGCGTGTTCTGTTGTATGGCCGTCGCTAAAGCTAGAGAGCGGAGTGGATTGTACACGTGTTCTACCATGTAGGCTTGATATTGAATACATAAATTCTATCGATGTAGATTGTGTGTATGTCACTAAATAGAGTAGGTGTTACTGATTTGAAGTAAAGATCTGAAGTCCCGTTCGACAAATATGGTCGTTCCTTACCGACTGACGCTTCTCGAACATGGCTATAATTGGATTTCGAAGGCCCACGTCTTCAAAGTTTGCCAGATCTACCGTGTTGTGCCATTCGGGTACCGCTTCCTGTGGGAAGTCCAGTTCCTTGGGCGGAGCTTGTATGATTGGTCCTTCCCCCGTTTCCTCTGTCAGAAACGTGGTAGTATCAGATGAGTCCGGCTCGTCCAGTTGCAGGGTGGCGGGGTCGGAAGTCACCCCGGTGTACATGGAAAGCAACGATTTCATCTCGTCGGCTTCCCGTTCCGTGAGTGATACCAGGAGAGTAATGTTTGTCCCTAAGTAGTACTCAGGTACAAGCACTCCTTCCCACAAAAAATGAAAAGTACCACACCACTTTTCCATAATTTAAATCATATTCACGCTACTCATGCCATAAAATAAAAATAATAAAATAGAGGACGTAATAATATTTCAACTACAAATAATGAAAACCTTTAAACAAAAACAATTCAATTGATGGCACATTATCAAACGACACAACATAGGTCAATTCTAGTTTGGGGACCGGGGCTTCAGTTTTTGTGGACGGGAATTCACCATTACCGAGGAGTAATTTAAATAGCATGATAAGGAAGAAGAGAATATGATTTAATAAAACATAGGATGTCCTTCTGTTGAAAACAGTTTTCGACGAGGGGCTCACCTCGCACTCCACGGGGAGGGGCAGAATCGTTTCGAAGAAATATTGAAATAAATCATTCCATACATACCGGAGGATCTGTGGAAATATACAACGAATCCGACATGGAATTCGTTAAGTGACAGGTAAAAAACTGTTTCTGGTCATCGGTTTGCCTTAAGAGCAGGTCTAGCAGCCACTGGTATTGTAGAAGAGAAAGTTGAGCGTGAGGAACTTCTGGATGATATATTGTCGACGGTATATTTGAAATAAGAGGAAACGAGAACGGAAAGAGAAAAATTAGAGAGATGGACAGGGGACTACAGGTTGCGGAGGATGATATTAGAAACAATGCAGTGCGTAGAATTAAACAGAACATTGCGTTGCATATAACACGACCACCTTCATCTATTTATGTAGCAGGTTCCGCTTCGAGGCGTATTTGTTTTGAATCAAATGATTATGAACACCGTTTACTAGATGAACACATCAAATGAATGTCTGCATATGAGGCTAGATGTTTAAAAATAAAATAAGAAAGACTGCAATTTCAAAGTAACTCTTGAAAAAATGTGACCGATGTTTTCATTAGGGATCAACAACGTCAATAACGACGGATTATATTGCAATAGAAGCGATTTGAATTGTCTGAACGTCGACATAACTTAGTTGTCGAGGATCGGAATATATCTATGATCGATAGAAAGGAAATTTCGGGGATTACTATTAGCGACTATGAACGAGCGCAAGTAAATGTACGGTTTATTAGTAGTGTTGACGAAATAATTAACTAGGAAATCAAATTTAAAATCTTAGTTCTGAACTACTTTCTATTAAGTGTTTAATTGTAAGTAACGTTCTAATGTTGGCGATGTGTCCCAACATGCTTTAAAGTTCCAAAGTAAGGCCACTGCTTTATACATAAAAGTGACTGGTGCAGCACGTACTTTGAGCATTCTTTTAAAATCTTGAGATGTCTACATATGTTTTACGTCTTTATAAGAATGCTGAATAGAGACACGAACGCCACTGATCGCCTTATTATGCAAAAGTTGTGCGGGGTTATAAATTTTCGGCTAAATCTAACCTTTCGTCAGGGACGCAACAGATATACAGGATCCCTTACATGTAACATTTTTGACCTTCAATATTAGGGGATGCTGCAAAATGTTTTCCATATCACTCTGCCCGTAAAGAGTTACATCGTGACGTCTCCCGGTCTCGGGTCCGTACATGTGGAAGATGAGCCCATCCGGTGTCGTCACTGACTGATAAATCCGACATTTAAAAGGCTGGTAGCCGGTATAGCAAGCTCTTTGATTGGCACCTGGAACACCAGGTCATGCCATTTCATTTTTTATTCAGTCGGTAAAACCGATGCAGTTCGAATTGAGTTCCAAGCTTACACTTTGTCTCCAACACCACCACCAGTATCACGACTAGAATCATTGGCATTACCTGCTTTGTATTTTCGTGTGTCTAGACACTCCTAAACAGACCAAAACATGAAAACGATTTTTGGCTTTTTTATAATTGCATTTCGGTTTGTTTAGGCATTAGTGAAATTTTTTACAGTCATTATAAACATAAATGTTTAGAGTGAATACTGATATATTTGGATTTTAGAATCTACAACTGTTTTGACAAGTGAACTCAAAGAATTTTCCATACTCGGTCAAATTACATTTTCTTTAAAACTCCCATTATGTTTAAACGATTCTCTAAACCATTTAGGGGCATAGCATCCCTGATTGGATATTGAATGTCGAAGATGTTTTCAGGGAAATGCAAACATATTTGATAATTCTCGAATACGCATGAATTGTGGTTTAAACAGTTTTGGATATATTCATGAATTTTATGCTCATATTCTAAAATATGATTGGTATCAGTATACTCTTTTTAGATTATTAAGTACAGCGATTTTTTGACGTTCCATATCCTGTTTGCAGTCTTTCAATTTTTTTGGATTCTGTAAATAAAGTTCAGAACAAATTCGAGCCAGATTTAAAATAAATCTAAAAGACGTTATGAGTCAAGCTAAACGGGTCTATATTAATTTATGGAAATGTTATTCTACTGTAGCTACCACTAATTTATTTGGAGTGGGCAGTAAATAAATTGTTGTGGGTTCGGCAGAGTTTGGAAAGGGAATGATTATGTTTTGGAAATTTTCTAAGCGAAATTACAGGAGACTGTAAATTTCATGATAAATTGGCACTGCGCCACGAAAAAAATAATAATGTTCGGCTTAGGTTTAATTTTTTTCAAAACTTCATCGTTACAGTTAAAAAGAATAAGGCAATGTAATCAAAAACAATTAGAAATTGATGCAAATGTTTCGGGATAGCCCAAATAACTTCGGACTGAATGCGGAAGTAAACTACGGTACGTTCAATGTAGTTTGTACTAACATGTAAACATTGTAGATTAAATTCGTGTCATTTTCGACGGGACGGTGAATATAAATCGTCAATACTGATTTGAAATCCCGAAACACATGAATTGTATGGCTATTCTAGACCGTTTCAACTTATTATGTCAGTTATG
>JAULBU010031699.1:0-16361 GCA_032358235.1 Odonthalia washingtoniensis
CCTGTAGTCCTTGCCCCACCACGTCATGCGTTCAATTTTTTCGACTGGAGGACAGAGACGCCTGGGGTTTGGCCGTGGCAACTCGACTGCGGGAAGCGAGCAGACGCGACTTCCGCCATTAATTCTGCGAAAAGGGGTCGGAGGACGCCGCCCGCACGCCGGCGTTCTCCAGTAATTACGAGAGGTGGGAAACCATTCACGAAAAGTTGTACAAAAGGCGGCTCCGGTAACTACCAAGTATTGGAGGAGGCGGACGGGAGGTGCGTCCATAATGTGAGGAAGACAAGTTTCGAGGCCGCCGGAGAGTGGGACAGGAGAACTGATGGTTCGCTTTTCCCTTAAATTGTGGGGTGGTTACGGAGGCCAATGGGTATTTGGAAGGAAGCTGGTGGATGGAACGTCCGCCAGTAGTGTCGCGTGGCCGGGAGGTGGACTTGACTTACGTCATTAATTGATGTAGGCGGCTTCACGGACTGCCAGGGGAAGTAGGCGCTGCAGGTGTAATTCGGCAGTGGAACGAGACAGCGGGATTTGGACGGTCACGAAAGCCGCTACAGGCAGGGATGTGGCCTCGGAGGATGGCGAGAGTTTCGGAAGGGGCCTCGATGTCCTCCAGTTGAGGCAGGAGGGAAATGGGAGGTTCGCGTGTAATACTAGAAAGGCGGCAGTCGTAGTAGTTCGAGGGGAACATACAAACCGGATATTCAACAGTACATTGTAGGTAGGCCGCCATGTCGGCTACCAGGGATTTGAGGGAACATCCAATACGGCCGCTAGTGTGGAATAATTATGACAGGAGTGGGCGCTTCTCGTTGTGTCGAGTGCCTGCCTCATGCATACGGCATCGGAGGCGGACACACGGTATGGAATTATGAATAGAAAGTTGGCAGTTGCGGCCCCCTGGTGATGAAGGAGGACCATGGGAGGTCCACAAATAAATGAAGGACAGGCGGCTGTCACGGCCGCGAGTGTGGAAGGGGAATGGCGTAGAGCGAGAAAGTGGGCCGACTAGGTGGCTGCGCTGAAGGCAGCGGGCGGCATCTGGGGTAAACGGTTGCTCCGGAATTATGATGAGGTTCTTTGCCGTTTCGGTCGCTCGGGGAGGAAGGAGGCGGGCGGGAGGTCCGCCAATAATTCTGGGCAGGCAGCCGTCACGGGTGCTGGACGGTGGGTTGGTTCAAGTAGATGAGAGTGAAGTAGGTTGGGTACGGTGGTGGTGGGTGGGATGACATAGTGGGGATGACGGTGGGATACGGTGGTTGTACAGTTTGTCGGTACGCCGTCATGGGTGCCGCGTGCCGAAAGAGACGTGAACCTAGCATGCAGATCAATCAGTTGGGCGGAATGAACACGTGTGTATGAGGCGGAATGGGATATACGCGTGACCACCACTGTGCGTCAGGGACGAAAAAGGTGGAAGGCCGTCGGGGCCGTACACGTGTCTGTTTGTGCTGCTAGAGGATTCATTGTGGTTGTTGAGAAGGCCAATTTCCACGCTGGTATGGTTTATGCGGCCCGACCGCCTTCGAGACAAACTCTATCCAGGTGTGAGACGCAGGAATGTGTGAAGTAGGACAGCCAAGGATGGGGGTGCGTAGAGTGGAAAAACAGCGGGGTTTCTTGATGGGGGCGCACTCCGCTCGTATGTTTTTTTGGAGATAAATGCCTACATTCAAAAGGCGTAGTTTTGAGGGGATGTGACATCTACTAGGCCATGCGAATTTCTGGGGTCCGTACAGGTTACATACAGAAAACTACATTGTTTTCATGGTTACGGATGGTAACTGGAGGAAACATCTGCACAATTTGAAGATTAAATGCATGGACTATTAACTTCGACATACAGAAGGTTTATTTTTTAATGTATAAGGGATATATATTCACTTACGGGCGGCGGAGAATAAATGGAAAAATAATCCGGGCCAACATTCATTATTTGAAACATTACACAAATGTATCCTTGTAATTTTCGTTCATACACAGGAAATTTTTTTCTATGTAATCTAGGCTCATAACTACACATTTTGTATGAAACGTTGAATGAATACTTCATATAATACTGCGAAGAATGTAGTTTGCAATGGAATTCAAATTGACTTTTACATTAATTTGTTCAATGTTTGATTGTATGTATACTACGTTAATTATTTCATATGCGTTATGCAATCGTCAATGGTTCATCCATTTCTCATTCATTTCATAAATGAGAAAGTGGATGGTTATTACGTTTTCTGATGTATATATATGTTATATATAGGAATGATATGATGGAATATGGGAATATTATATATAGAATAATAACAATATTCATTGCAATACATGTATACCAATTATGGTATACACGATATTAATATTTTATCATTTGTGATATCGTGCGATATCAAACCGAACAATTTGATAAAAATAAGAGAAAAGCACAATATCAAAAAAATGTAATAATAACAACGTGGTGGAGACGGAGCTATGAAAAATTGTATGGAACAGGGAAAAGTGAAAGGAAGTAGAAACTATGTAGTAAACGAAGAATGAGATTCACTGTAAGCATCTACCAAGAAACGCACCCAATAAGTATATATTAATATATCTTATCATACGATATATAAATATATCGAATCTATGAATAATTGTACGGAGCAGAGAAAAGTGAAAGGATGTGGAAACTATGTAGTTGAAGAAGAATGAGAACCACCATAAGCAAAGACCAACAAACACATTCAATAAGAATATATTGATATATATGTTGTTATACGATATACATACAACGATATGGTTCATTCTCATATCCATCCGTTCTATGTGAACAGATGCACCATATGGATCCGCAGACATATATGAATGACATTAATAAATATAAATAATATAACAAAAGTTAGTAATTTGAATATGAAAAGATCATGAAATAGGAACTATAGTATGAAACCATAAATAGAAGAGGAATAAAAACAAACCTGTTTACCTGAACCAGGGTAGTAGAAGATGAGAAGTAACCTGTAAACAAAAACCAGAAGAAGAAATGAAGGTAAATGAAGGTTAACAATTATCAATGGAGTTATACAAAAATGTTTACATGTATTAATATTTTATGAATACTTACCTGTGCTAAAATATTGACGCCTGCAATAGGTTCATCGCGATAGGAACTGGCATGTATGAGTCCCTGTAAATGTCCATAATGAGTGAACTGTTACCTTGTTGGGATCATTATTGCAAGTTGATCGCTTATAGTTGTAACTTCTTGATGGAATTTGGCCTGATGGGGGAAAGGTGAGTAATAGAATTAGTAATGGAATTGTATGAAATATGCACATGAATTGATGATTATTTTAAATTTAAATAACATAAAAAGGCACACAACGGGCATTTATAGCACTGCATTATGGTAACGGCAGCTCTCAAACATGTTGAGAAATTGAAAAAAATACTATTACCATTAAAATTTCCAATATTTTTTATAAATATAAAATGAAGTAAACATAGGACCAAAAATAATAGGGAAAGTACACAATCAAAAACATAGCAATTAAAAAAAATAAATGCGGACTTCACATTTATTGTTGTTAATTGCTATGTTACGTCCGACGTAATTTTTCTGTCACGTGTATGCTATCAAATAAATTTCGTGGCGTCCTCGAAATCTTGGCGAAGATACCACAAGTAATCTGACCGTAAAAACTCGGGATGGGGATATAGATGCATGACATGCTAAAAATTGATACATCATGATGTATGATACTGGCTCTGAAATATATAAGAAATGTACTAAATATGTTCAATCCTTTATGTAACTATTGTTTCGTGTCGTAATTTTTAAAAGATCATGACATATGCACCTGTTTAGACAACTCTTTTCATGACACAACACAGCTGTAGATTTGAACCGGATAATTCAACAAGAAATTCAACAGAAAAATATTGTATTATTATGAACTGTTCCGATGGACAACAGTATGGATGCTGAAAGCCAGCTGGGGGTAGTGGAACTATACCTAAATCCATATCTTGATTAACGGAATTGGGGCATTAAATGGACAACAGAAAAGCTGGTGTGCTAAAAAAGTAGTTGGCTGTATCTTCAAATATCATAGAATATTGTATTGGAAGGAAGGAGGTGTATAAATTTATGAACATCATCTTCGACGCTGAATTTTATGCGAGATTATTCTCGAAGCAATTTCCTTCAGTTGAATACTGTAAAGAGATTACAGCGTAAAATGTGAGCAATTCTCGGGAAAGGAAGTGAATGGGTAAATGAAATGTATGAAAGTGGTGGTGTTGAAATTGAACAAATGTTCAACTCATTTTGATCTTCTTTCTGTCTTGTTTTCATTTGTTTAAATATCATGATATTAAATAGGTGACATGTTTTTTAATGTTAATTTCGTTCAAATACTTTGTGAAATGACCACTACTACAGTAAAATTGTTAGTTATTGTGTCCGATATTACAATTTGCACTGCATGTTTTGTTGAGAGCTTTCAATTTCAAAAATAGTATCCTATCTGCAAACTGTTACACTATGATTTGTAAAGAAGGGACAGCTTTGAGACTAGACTACTTGTGGCTCACATTACTACGACAATTTTTTCATGATGCAAACACATGGGTGTAAAGGGGTTTCCCCCATTGTAGTAACGACATGCTGATTTCAGAATTGAGCAGTGATCATTTCCATAAACACGGTATGTTAAGCTAAGTGGGTGGTAACATAGAGAGTATTCGAATTTATTGGGAGCAGCAATTTAAAAAGTCTTCCTTCTAATAACTCTTTACGTCCTATTCGTATCATTTGCAGCCTATGTTAGATAGGCTGTATCTTGAATCAAAGAAAATAAGGTACAGAAATCATGAAATTTCCAGACATAATATGTACCATAGTATGGTGATTGCGAATTTTTCGCAGCATGAATCAATTAACTGATTTACCTCAAAACGCCGAACTCCACATGGTGTAGAAATGGTATACAGTGTCTGGCAGAGCCACCATACTGTGGGGCAGTTTTAACTCCGAGGTGGCTTCTCTTTCCACCTTCGATTTCTTGTCCCTTTTTCCCTCTTCGGCGGGGCACGGAGAACGTCCACGCTTTGCAGAAGTAGTAGAGACATCTGGAAATTATAGAATCGATATTATTGGAGTCTAATCAAGTCGTGGAACGCGATGTTAAGAGCCTCGCACATATTACCAGGCAGGCCATAAATGATTGTAGCATTTTAAAGCAGTCTGGCTTACAGAAGGAAGGTGCCAAAAAGGGAGCTCTTTCCATATTGAAATCAATATCATAAATTGTAACATTGACCAATATTTCATCCAGGTTGCTTAAACATAAATTTGTGATGTACCGAAATGCAGTTCCTGACAATCGGGTGCATGTAAGCATCAAGAGAAAAAACTTTTTCTTCAAGCACAGGTCAGTTGTTAGTTCTGATCGTTTTCCCCTGTGTCAGAGAGGATAATTTCATATCTCTGGACGAAAGAACATTGATTGCAGAAGTGTCTAAGCTGTAATACATACATGGGAAGAGTGAGGTACTGACTAGTGGAATCCCGATTTATTGCCTGAATCAAACCGTCACATATATCAATGAAAGCCTTCACAGACTCCCAGAACACTTCCGATATAGCGTAGTCTCTCAAGACAAATATCATCTCCATGTTCCCCCATCTAGATGGAGATGCTAGACGAAGCATGGCAATGCATCTATCTGTTAATTCTTCACATGTTTATCCCTGGCTGTCCGTCCTCCCTCCAGTAAAGTTAATGCAGGATACTCTTTATACTTCCGCCTTCGGGAAGCAAAAGTCTGTAAGGCTCTGTTCTACAGCAAGTATGTTAAAAGAAACGCCCCTCACATTTCTTTTCTGCAGTATTATTTTTTCTAGGTCTTTTTTTTCTTCATCCTTTTGTACAGTTCATAGACTACCTCAACATCGATGTCGAGTAGAATTCCGTAGTGCAATAATTTCCGTTTCCTCCCGATCGCCCGTCTCACATTCCCTATGCAATAGTCAATTTGTTTCATGTTTCTATTACATGAATATGGAGTGAATTCAGCAGCTATAATAAATGCTACTTTGTTTTTTGGTCAGTATTTCATTACCCTCGGAAGTAACTGTAACTGTAGTGTGGTGTTGTATGGATCCCCCAATAACGAAGGGATTGAGGCATAGGGTTTCAAAAGTTAACTTTCATTTGAAAAACTTAAATTATTTGGGAAATAGCTCATTTCCCCAACCTTCATGACTGGAAAATTTTTGTTTCAGACTGCATTAGGCGTAATAATTGACAGAAGAATAACTTCTATTTGAGTAAATTACTTTTTGACTTTTTTCGCACTTGAAGTTTATTAATTTCATTAGAGTCTAACGATTATTTTTTCGACACAGCTTCAATAACTAAGTTATTTTATGTCAATATTTATTCAAATTATTTTCAATAGCTCATTCATATTTACAGTCAAGAGAGTTTTGCTTTTAAATTTTCATGTTTTGTATTTTTTTAAAGAAATCATTTATAATCGAAGCATTTCGACCGTAATTCTTAAGAAGAATTACAAAACATTTCAGGTTGAGAAGGGAAGCACCACCGGCAGTTTCATCAAAAAATTAACGTTTTGTGAGTTCTGGTCCCAGTCGCTCGTTGGGTTCTTGAAAAAAAAAACATGAATACCACTGTTTGTAATTCATCATCAATTTCAATACAATAAACACCAAAAATGTCAACCAAAAGATCTTTTGGAAGACGTTTAAGGGATTCTTTTCTCACTTCAGTCGGCGAAGATGAGAAAAGTGGGAGTGCAGGTGCGAGATCATTTGAAAGTCAGGAGGCTCCGGATATACACATTTCGTGTAACACATTCAATCTAGTCTCCAGAATGAATTTAACATATTCTGCGAGAAGGATTTTGCCAGCGGTTCTTCAATTACCCAATCAACAACAACGGTCGAGACAACAACATTCCTTTGGTCAAAAAGATACACACATATACACGGCTGGGTTGTGCTTGTAACAGTTTGCCTTCAACCGTTTTCAATATTCGAGAATGTTTCATTCCGAAACCATATGCGGTACGATCCGATCGCTTTGAACTCTTCAATGCTTCACTTACGTCGAATTACAATTTGTGTTGAGAAAACCATCTCATCTTTATTACCTGACAAATATTCGTTAGTTTTCGATGGATGATCATGTGGAGATCATCATTATATTGGTATGTTTGCAACTTTCCCATTCGATAAATCAGGTGGGTTTAAAAAATTATTTCTTGTATTCTCTCCATTTGAGGACTAAGTCTCACAGAATTCTGATCATCACTTACAGTTTTGTGAATTCGTGCTAGTTTATAAGACAATTCATTAGATAATTTGGTAGCATTAATTAATTATAACTGTTCCACCAATAAGGATTTTGCAAGAAAAGTGGATAGAAAATTTGTTGGTTGTTCTAGTCAAAGGTTAAAACTTACTGTTAAAGATTTTTTAAATGATTCACAAGATGAAATAGAAAAAGTTCGTAACATTATGATAAAATTACGCAAACCGTTACCTGCAGCGCAACTTCGAAAAATGACATCGTCAAAAGCAAAAGTTAGCAATGCAACCCGATGGTCGTCTTCATTTGTAGTGATTAAACGTTACCGAGAGATTACTGAATAGATAGAGAATATTGGTAACGAGGACATAAATGTTATGTTATTTTCTAAAAAGGAGTACAGGGAAATAGATGTATTGTTTACTAAACTCCAGAACCTACAATTGGTAACCAGTGCTAATCATCTGATGGTACAGGAAAAACATGATAATATGAAAACATCAAACTGTATTAGTAAATTCTCCACGACTATGACAACAACAATTGTACATGTGAATCATTCGAACAAAGAAGATGGCGCAATCAAACAGTTAGAGGAAATGTACGAAGGTACGTGGTCCGGCAGTGCATATGTTGCGATAATGTCACAATAAGATCGACAAAACAGTGTAGATAATGATAAGAAAATTGTTGCAAAAGTGAACGCAGGTCCGTTCAGTAACAATTCTAATCATCTGATATGACAGGAAAAAAATTATATTATGGCATCCTCGAATTGTATTAAAAACGACAACATAAACAACCATAATGATAACAGAAATAATGACAATAATATCAATAATGTCAAGACTATCAGTAAATCTGGAAAACTACGTGGATGAAATAAAGAGAAGTGACAGTGGTATAAATGTAGGTAGTGGTGTAAATAGTAAATAATTCTCAGGAAAAAGATAATACATAGGTAAAGAAAAAATTGAAAAACGAAGGAATAAAAAAGGGACAGGAAGCAAATAGATAATACCGCGAACGAGAAAGAGACAAAATGAAGACAAAATGACTGTTCATTGCAGTTGTGGGGTGTCACCTTTCTACTGGGTACAGTATGGAGTTAAAATAATTGAACGGACAAAAGGTAGTGTTACAGATGATGAGGAGAATGCGACTATGGATAACATATTACGTAAAAAAAGCATATAAAAACTACATATGTGAAAGGTACTGGAATGTAGGTAAATATAACCTCATCAAATTATCGCCATGCATATTGGAGACGATAAGACACCAATGGCCAGATTGTAATAGACGCTATATGGGTTTCAAATTACAGGAACGATGACATAATAATTAATTCAATAAGTTTAGTGGCAAAATTTAAATGCGGGTAAAAATATTATTATCAATATTGAGAATTTGAAAAAGTGTATAGTATTTTCAATACGATATTTAAACATATGATATGAATGACGAAAGTAATTATTTAATTGATTCAATAGTTTTCTGATATTGTTTTACAACAATATACGGTAAGACATATCATGTCAAGTTATTATTACAATTCATTTTTTTAATGTAGAACATGTTGTTTTCCAATTACGTCTACCATGGCAATTTTATGTGTTCAAGATTAACAAATTTCACATTTCTCTTGTGCCTTTCACGTTTTGTAATGCAAGAACGAACATGTTCTAAAATAGTATGTACATTTTTCTTCCTAGGTTTCTTTTCTGCGATGAAAAAATACAAAGTAATTAACGTGCAACCCTGTACGACACTGTGCACAACTATTTGATGTCCATTTTATATTTGAAGAACCATTAACTAATTTTCAAAGGAAACATGATGCGCTTCTCCTGTTTGTATTTTCAAGAAAAACTGGTTTTCTCAATTATATGAACTTGTATCTAAGTTTGATACTTGCATCTGTTCCAAGGTCATTGTTAATACTTTGTAATAACGTATATGCATTTTGCAACAATTCATCTAAAAGATATAAAAATATTGACATTGGAACTCTTCTTCCTATTCTCATGATTGGATTGGTTGACCGAAATTGATCAAAAAGGCGAAACGAATTCATGAACATATTATATGCAACGATGCAGATTTGGACCTGTAATGTTGATCTTGTCATTACTTCTGTACTCATCCAGCGCTGATGTGAAGCCATTCCATGTGCTCATTTTACAGTATGATTTGATAAACCCTCCACATCCATTAGTGGTGTATCAACCAAATCATTTGTGTAGAAAGTTACTACTTTCCTGTCTTTAAATACAAAACCGCAATTTAATGCTTGACTATTTTCATTTCATCACCTAACCTCTTTGTTGAGTACTTCCACTAACAACCATGACCCTCTCTCCTAATTTTGCAATTTTTCAATAGATTTGTTAATAGATGGCCTATTAGCTCCGTTCACATCGTTCGATCTAATTGTCCCCGACATTTCCTCATCTCCATCCGTTAATAATAAAAGTTTTTTCGCAAGTACGTGACCGGTATGAAAGTTTTCCGTCACGTATAAGTATCCACAATACATAGTATGGACCTTTGTCTGATGCGCCATTTGAAGGCACCGAAGAGCAGAGGGATTTTCCTTTTTACAAAACTATGATCTATCTTTCTATCATAAACTCCACGAAGGTCACGAAATAATGTACAGTATCCAATAGGCAGTGATTCTCCGAATTCATTTCCGGAGTTATTTTCCCACATAGAGTGCAACTAAGGTACATCCCACCCTACAATAATATTATATCGAATGCTGAATTTCACGGGCTTCGATTTTATGACGGTCTTCGCCGACATTTTCGCCTTGCACCGGATCTTATTTTCATCGAGTGCACTAACCCCAATCGTAACTGCAACAGAAGCAGCATTTTCAAGAAATTTTCTTGCATTGCATGTGAATTCCATGAAGGGTCTACCACAGCTCCCTCGTTCGTGTATCGTGTATAAAGTTGTTACACTGCCCGAACTTTCAAGATCCTATCACGGCTCATAGCTTTTCTAAAATCATTCTGTCCATAAAGTATTTTATTCGACCAGTAGTCTTTTCAATCATTCATTCTATAAAGTGAGGCTCCAATCTCTAATCCGACATATGCAGGTAAGTCTTTCTTCGTTACTTAACTTAATTCCACTGCCTGGAACTTTCTGTCTATATTGGCATTTGTCTAGTGTTGATCGCATTAGAATAATGATCTGTGAAGAAACATGTAGCATAATCCTAATTCCTCATGGATTTTGTAATGATGAGTAGTGCAGTTTTTTGTAGAACATGTAATTTTGTTCTATCCGCCCATCGTCGTATGTACTCGAAGCTTTTAATGAGTCCCCTTCATCGTCATCCAACCATTAACCTTTATTCCCAAAGTTACACTCCTCTGCGGGTTCAGACATACTTTTTATTTATATTTAAATACAGAAATTGATTGATTTGTTTCGTTGGAATGAATATATTTTGTATTGAAGTGGCGGTAATTTCTTTCAATTGTAAATGAAAGGTAATTCTTACCTCGTTTTCAAGTGTTGTATTCACTGTGATGACTGCAGAACTCAATCTCCTTACAATTATAATGTCGCGAATTTCTTCATTAGTTATGATGCGCCTATATAGTTAGAAGATTATTCTAATGCAACTTTTACATACCTTCGCGTAGTTTTTGGAAGTGATGAGGCACACCGGATGAAAGGAGTAGTGAACCAGTCAGACGGACTAGCGGGATTAGAGATCCTTTCGATCAAACAATTCCTTCGTTTTGGCTAGAACTGAAAACAAATCGTAATTTTTCCAATGCTTTTTGTAACGATTGTAGAAATGGGGACCATTCAGTTGCACTACAAACGGTAAAAAATTTGAAAAAAATCGATGCAGTGTATTATTTTTTCGTAATTGACCCAATTTTATTAGGGAGAGAAAATATATAATATTGTTTCAACCGATCACTGCCTGATCTCATCAAATCCGCGGTGATCTCAATTAAAAATATACTATATAATGAGGAGATTTCATTTGTCACTTTGGGATTGACTGTCCTACACCAAAAATATGGACAAATTTCTGCTATGTATTAATGAAATTTAACCAGCAAAGAGCAACTCCACCCCCTGATGTATTTTCGATTGTATTTCCAAAATAATTACAGAAAATTTGGCCTGATTCTATTGGACCGTTTTGGACTGTAAGACACTGTTAACGACACCGTAGTTTCGTCGCTATTCTAAATAGCGATATTAAAATTGTGTCCCATCGCACGCTTCTGATCTAGAAATCTCAACCTCTTTAATAATCCTGTTCCTCTTCATGAACAGCGAAGAGCCTATTCATGTCTATTCATCATCTTCAGACGAATAGAATGACGACTATGACGACGCCATTTTGGCATTGAATTAGATTGGAATAATACCGGGACTGAGACAAGGAGGAGACTACGGCTCGGGGGTTTAATGTTTTACAACTAAGCGGGGAGGTCCGCAAACAGGTCGAAACCCGAACAAGAAACGCAGGTTTAAACTTGAAATGGAACATTTCGAATACATTTACTTCGTCTCTGATTCAATATTTAATGAGGAAGATATTGAAAGTAGATTTCTCCTGCCCCGCACTGCATTTAATCGTACCTGCTCAGGCTTGATCAGCACTCGCATATTCTTCATCGCCGTGACGCGTTAGGTTAACAGAGAATTTACCCTCGCATGTGAATAATTTCTGCACTGCGAACCTTGAGCTACTGATTCTACTTTGACGCAGCACACGATTTATGTATGATGTCCGACTCTTCTTCCTTACTTTCCGTTCAGGCTCTTGTTAATGGTATAGTAGAACTGTATGTCTCACAGTATTTTAGAGTTCCAAACGAGCAGGATCTTCGGATAATTTTATCAATAAATGCGGCAAGGGGCTTCCTGTTTGTTTTGAATCATAATATTTCCAGCATTGGTCCTGGAAAAACTTCCCGGTGGCATAGGCTGGACAGTTCAAAGGCAAGTAGAAAACACCAACTGTCGTTCTAGAGGATATAGCATGTGGAGAACTTTAGATTTGGGCTGCAAGCATTTGTAGCCAAGGAAGCTGGAACGACATAGATATATTAAACGAATTGTCATTTGTGTCCAAAATATTGGAAAGCCATCTTCTTCCAGATTTCTCTTATAATCCGAATGGTAACCGGTTGAATTTGTGCTACTTCAATGACATCTGTATATACCCAAACTGGTCTATATTTGTAAAGACGATCGTGGAGGTCACATCACCCAGACAAAAGTTTTTCGGTGTCACAGGGAGGATTACGAAATGATGTTGAAAGGTCGTTTGCAGTTCACCATTCACGTTAGTACCTTCTACAAGTTCCTTGCAGATACCGTGACAGAGAGATTATGGCTAAGACTATGAGAAAATCAATTATACTCCACAATATGATTGTAGAGGCTCATCGGGACATATACGAAAGGAACGTTTGTAGACTTGCCATTTCTGCCGTAGGAAGAGGAATGATATTGGATGTGGATGGACATTAGAAACCTTTGCAATGTCGAAACAGAGGTATGAATATTTCAGATGTATCGTGGGCTGCAAATTTGATGCTTCATGACTCTTAAATTACTGATTCGGCAGGTCACTTCGCTTTGAAGGCATACTTGATTGAACATCTCTGTTTTTTCCATAAATGATCGGAAGGTATATTTTATTTAAATAATCGTATTATGATTCATTCGTCTGTAATAAATTTTATTCTCTGTTCTCACCATCACTCACTTTGTGACTAATTTCATGTTCTTCTGCAGTACGATCTCTAGCATGACTCAAATACGTTTCACGCATCAAACAGAAGAACTCCTATCTTTCCTCTTGTCATTCTCCGTATTTCATGGTGCAGGAGACATTGTTAGGATCGAATTCTTCTCTTCGAACAGCCCTTCCGTGCACGTCATCTCATTTGCAATACATTATACAGATATGGCATTTTGTTCCGCCAGGCACTCCATTTTGCGATTATTTTTCGCTGTTTTTCAGTCTACATTCCTTCCACGTGGCGTACTATATTGGGTATCATTTTCATCTGTCGATGTGTTTGGAGAGACAGACGTGACTTCAGTGTCATCATTATTCCCCGGTACACCTTCAGATGTATCATCTTCAGTATTGACATCATCAGTAGCATCTGTAGCGCTATTATTTTTGCGAGCATTGCAAATTGTGGCCGATGTCATAAACTTTGGGTGATGACGAAGAACCTTGAACGCAAGATGATTTACTCATACGTCGTCAGCCAAATCGTTGAAGTTGTATGACATTTTATTTATTTTTGCAACATGCACAGCGAAAAACATTCACAAAATTTCAGTTTCAGTTACCCCTGTAGGTTGTGAGACAGTAGTAAGCCACAAAGATCGTCTAAATTTCTGCACATCTGTAGCAACTTCGTCGAACTTTTCTTTTACGTACTTTGCATATCGCGCGTCATACTTTCCAATCGGTGCGTCTCCAGCATCGTCATGTTTGCGATCTACGAACTCCCTACATAGCGTCTCAGCAAAACATGTGGCAGTCTGATCGATACCAGTAACGGGGCCTTCTGAGACGGTGATCCAAGCCCGAGCAAGATCACAAATGATACAGTGGATAACTGTGTCGGATGAGGGAACGATCGTGAAGTAAAGAAACCTTTATCAATTTCCTGCCTTATCTCTTTTCTTTGAAAGGAAGAGATGTTTGTTGTTTAAATAGAGAGAAAAAGAACTTGTTTCTTTTCGACTTGACAGAAAATAATCCTGAAAGATAGACATTTCTATTCTTTGCGAGACATCTTATTATTTGCGAGACATCTTATTTTTTTGCGAGACGTCTTATTATTTTCGAGATTGCATGTAATAATGTGGGTTCATATTCAAACATATGACGTGTATCACTGTTACCCTCTCTGACGAAAGACGTCTCTGTCTTTTAACTGTATGTTTTTTTCGACGTACTCCTTCAAGGATTCGTTGACGGTACCATCTGTATCGACTAAAGTTTTGAGTAGTTCCCAGGTAGCGTCATACTTTCGTTTCTCATTCCATTCTATAAGGAATTGAAAATTTTGTCCTCTCCTTCTATGATTCAAAATTGAATTGACATATTCTTCTCTTCCCGTGTGCAGATCGAGTGCTTCCGGTTGCTTTGTTTTTTCTGTAAAGATCTCGTGCGGCTGCAGAAGGTACGGCTTTGTGAAAGATACGTTGATAACAGGATGTGCACGACACCCTGTTGGAAGCTCTATACAAATAGCATTTTCACCCAGAAGTTCTAAAATTTTCAATGGTCCACAGTACCTTGCTCGTAGTTTTTGAGATTTTTGGGTTTTTGAGAAAGGGTCTTCAATCGCTGATCAAGACACCATAATACTATCTCCGACCTTGTAGTCCGGTGCTCGATAGTTTTTTGCATCTTGCTGGGTTTGTCTTTCGCTTACCAACCCGTATATATTCTTCGCGTCATTGTAAACTTCTTTTAGCATCATCTTAAGATCATTTACCGATTGAATCTTAGTGTTTTGTATTTAAAATATCTAGAGGAGACTTTGGATTCCAACCAAAATCGAGAAAAATGGTGTGTGGCCCGTTGCGTCATGTTTTGAGGAGTTATAGGCGAATTATGCGCTTGCTAAATGATCCACTCAATCTGACCCCCGATGATTACAGTAAATACGTAAATAACTCTCTACTGTCCTATTCATAATTTCAGTTTGACCATCAGTTTGTGGATGGTTTGCTGTTGACATCAGGGTTTTGATTCCGAGAATTTTAGTTAGCTCTTTCCAAAATCTGCTTGTAAACGTCGGATCACGATCCGAAACAATTGAATCGGGAATACCATGTAATATTAATATTTCGTCATGGAACAGTCTCGCCACTCTAATAGCGTCGTCATTTGATTTGAACGACATGAAATGGGGGCGTTTACAGAGTCTTTCAACCACTGTCATTATAGCGTCACATCCATATTTCGATACAGGTAAATTTGTGATGAAATCCATAGATATGCTACCCCACCTGCGGTTCGAAAATTTAAGGACTTGGGGTATGGTGAGTGGTTTCTGGTTGCTCTATTTGCTTCTTTGACACTCATCACAGCGTGCGATATACTGGTTTACGTCCTTTATTTTTCGCTTCCATTGAAACTTTTGTAATCTTTCGAGAGTCTTAGCTACGCCATGGTGTCTACTAGATAGTATATCGTGTGCGAGACGTAATATTTCACGTATGCAGTTCCTAGGAATGCATAATTTATCGTTAGTCGTAAAAGAAACGTCTTTAATTATTTTAAAACGGTTTTTTATTGTTCTTCTCCATTTTTATACCATTCACAATAGACTTCACGTATTGATCTGACTTTGACGCAGATTTTATATTGTTAAATAGATACGCCGGTGGACTACTGAGTTCTACGTTATTTAAAAAACCTTTTTGTGTATCTCTTTTATCATTTTCGATTCTTGATAGAGCATCCCCTAGTACGTGAATGAGGCCTTTCCGTAAATTGATTGGAAATATTCCAAAATTTGCTGATGATTGAACCCAACGAACCTCTTTACGACTAATATCCTTTTTGGTGAACAAGTTTCGAAGTATTTTATTATCCGTATATATTGAAAATTCAGATCCTTTCAAATAACATCTGAAATTTTCGAGAAATCGAACCAGTCCTAATGTTTCCCTATCTTGTGCAGGGTAGTTCTGTTCGGCATAATTTAACTGTTTCGAAAAATATGCTACTGAGTGTTCCTTTCCTTCCGATACTTGTGTAAGCGTTCCACCGATGGCCGTTTGAGAAGCGTCAACATGACCCACAAATCGTTTGGACCAGTCGACATGCTTCAAGACTGGAGCACTTGAAACCGATTTTTTTAAAGAAGAAAATGATCTTTCACACGAATCTTCCCAGTCTCCAATATTTTTCCCTTTTTTGTGAGATTGGTCAGTGGAAAACTAATGCTGCTGAAATTTCGTATGAATCGTCTAAAGAAGGACGCAAAACCGACAAAGCTTCTAATATCACCAACAGATTTGGGT
>JAULBU010031710.1:0-16361 GCA_032358235.1 Odonthalia washingtoniensis
CATCCCCGCCGGACTGTGCATGACAGTGTCTCTCAAAAAATAGATTCAGATTCGATGGGGAGTCGGATCTGTTTCTACTGAAGGCTGTTATAGGTGCGAGCACGCACGTGGAAAAATGGGGTATGCTGGACCCTTTGTTCGAGCAAGTTTCCACCAAATTTTTCGAAAGTATGGAATTCATAAACTATAAATTCATAACACGGCCCACCGAAAAATCTGTTATGGACTACCACAAGTGGCTAGTCCAAAAATGAAGAAAAACTGTCGAAGCTCTAGTGCAATGCACATTCACAAAGACAGGAAGGAAGGGAGCCGGAACTAAGAGTGTTCAAGCCCTCGTTACTCAGTAGCCTACGTGAATGGAAAAGAACTCCACCAAAAGGGAGGGTTGGGTTGAGTTGTTGTTTAGGTGAAGTCCACCAAAATTTTGGTATCTTAGAGTGATTGTCGATGACAGGGGTGTGAAGAAAATGGATGATGTCCGTACCAGGTTACGCTTGTAAGGCGGATGTAACGAACACGACTTTGGATGGTTTCAGACCAGTGTTGACGTTTGTAAGGCGCGGTTGATCGACTCGCGCACAGGAGGTAGGGTACTTTCGTAGGCGAAAGGGCTTCGTTATTGATGACTAAGTGCAAGTTTGGGGTCAGATTGAGACCAAAGAGTGCTTTTCTTTATTAGAATTCAAGAGAGGCACACGCAAAACCCTCTTAGGTAGGCCCTACCTGCTGTAGAGTGGCAGTGAAGTGAACAGTACAAGGTAGCGGAGCAGGAGCCACGAGTACAGTGTAATGGGCAACAATGTCCTAAATTCACGTGGCAATTGTGAAAAACCACCAAACAATGTGGTCCTATGTAGTGCAATTGGCCGACAAGATGACAGTGATCACGACTGTTTCTGATCTCAACACCAGAAGTGTACCTTACGTCACGTTCCGTCACACTTTTGTCATGTTTCATGTCACGTTGTCACTTTTGCATGTTTTGCGTAGTTTGACGATTTGGATGACTGACCACGTGTCAGATGACAACTGTAAGCCGTATAGTACAGTATCATACTGTACTTAGTGCGCTGTAAGCGTACCCCAACCTTCGCATGGCGGGCAAAGCTTACTTAAATGGTCTTTTCAACCAAAAAACCTCTTTTACTTTCATAAAGACAAGTATTCTTGGCACTCAATTTACCCCCGCAACTAGCGTTTCATCTCCATAGGAATCTTTTTCGGATACGATAGACTGAACCTCTCCTTTGCGAGAGTCGCTTAACTGCGCCTTACAAGTGTCATCCCCGATCCGACTCACCAATCGTCGCTTCTAACCACGTCTTACAAACGCCACCATTAGACCGAATTCCTCAAGTCGTGTTGATATCCATCGCTTTTCAATCGTACGAACTGATTCGACACGGACTCGTCCGACCATGTTATACGTCTATCTGCCGACCTCCTGTCGTTGAACGATTACCTCAAGACAGCAGAAATTTGGTGGGAAGCCACCTACAGTTAACAAACCCCTCCCTCTCTTTGGTAGGGTGCTCTGCTCAACACGCTATTGCGGAAAGAAGGACCCGAACACCTTGGTGCAGCCCCCTGCAACCTTCCTTTCGGAAGTGCATTACACCACATCCTACACAAAAGAAAAAATATGACAAAAGTCACTAAAACATTCACGTTTCCAAAAACGAATTGCAACACACGACCCCCTTTTCAAGAGTCGAACACTCTGTGAGAGTCATCAGTGAAACAATTAATTCCAGTTAATACATTTATTATCCCTTCTATCACCCATTCGTGCCTTGGCGTCAGTTATCGACCGGAATTATCCGTGATATTTTCTCTACTTCGCGTCATGAGTGACGGTAAGAATTCTCCTTTGCCTGGAACACCAGGGAAAACAGAGTCTGTCGACCATCTTTCAGCGAGTGTACCTTCCGCGAACGAAGCGACTTCTCCTGCGAACGACTCACCTACATCGAGTGGAGCTAATATTAAACCGGTTTCAACCGTACTAACGGACAATGCGCAAGATGCGGGGATACTATCTGTTCCCACCCGTAGAATGACAACTTGTAATCCGTCTAAGCCGGTTGTACATCCTATCCCCGTCGCGGGCGTTGAGGCAAACATACGTCAAGAGGAGGAGAGGAGACAGATCAGCTTCTTGGCTGTTGCGAACAAGTCGTACCCGGCACCAATAGCGTGTGATAATGCCGGTCCGTTTGATGATCCAGAAATTTACGAGGAGGCCCCATGGTTCGATAAGGCGGCCATCCTGGATCGGTCGGTAATTACACGTTATGCATATAACGGTTTTCTTCCCGGGGTATCCCGTTAACGGCGATGCAGACCAAATCGTCGCGGAGATAATTCTGTTGTTATGACGACGACCTTCGGGTTGGGAGAGGCCGAACCGTGTCTTCTGTTAGTACGGATTTTTCCAAGGCGGCACATGCCGGTCTGAACCGTTTATTGACGTTCACGGCACTTCCGGATAATATCCGTGCAGACCTATTCCTCTATCGCACCCAAGCCGAAATGGATCATGTAGAAAATATAGATAAGGTTACAGCCGAGATGTTGGAAGGCTGGTGAGGCCAACTCATGGTTTCAAATGAGGCTATGCTATTCACGAAACCCTCCGTTAAGGCTGAATTTCGGTATTTCCGCAAGAACTCCGCATACTGGAAGGTCCAGGTTGGAGACGAACGTCGATTAGGTCGACGTATGGTTTGGCGGTTCCCTACCAATGCGTCACGCATCATCATCTCCGCCCCAACACGCATAATAATGGATGGGTACAGTTAACCAAGGGCTGGGGTCGCGTTGAGGTCCCCAGACGGTGCCTTGTTGAACTTCCTCCGTGCTTTTCCTATATTTGGTTAGAGATGCATAACGACCCCGACAGCGGGTGGTGGCTGGTTGCTTACACAGAAATGGTGGCTAAGACTGCTGCATTCCTTATTCAGGAAGTGTATGATAATTTCCGGCTTTGGGCCGTTTCTTCTCACACGATTGCATTCAGTCGGGAGCTTGACCTCGTACCCATTCTTGGAAATCAAGGAAATGTGGACGAGTACCTTGGTCTCTTACGTGTTATCGGGCGTACGGATTTTAACCAACTGTCGCCCATGTGGCATGCACGTGGGGAGAAGAATGAAGATAATTCACCCGGGCGTATTGGTCTGACTGGTTGTATTACGTTTCCTACGCTCGTCATGCTATTTGTGAAGTGGAAGCGAAGCGTTTTTCTGCTAGGCAGCGTGCGCCAATTCCTGAGAGCCACCCGTTGGGTTTCGAATTTGACGCTGTCCCAGATGGTTGGGTTGGTACTTCTGCTGGTAATAACCTTGATGATGGTGATGAACGTATCCAGTCGAGCGGTGTTGGTTGTTGGAATAAATAAGATGCCGAGATGGAGGAATCTGAGCGTTCCATTTACTCGTATGGGGAACCATCCGGGGCTCGTGGTCCTGTTTCTGCAGTTGTTTCTAATCTGCCTCCAGCGTCCGGGAGTATTGGTACCGACTATGATACTAGAGTGGTCAGGCAATTCCTCCGTGAGGCCGGAGTTGACGATCGTTACCTCACAGGGAGTTGGGTTGAGTTACGCGGTTATCTCCGCGGTCGTCTTTCTTAGATTTGATCTTGTTTGTTTGTTTTCACCACGTGTTTAATTCGTGTCAGCTATTTGGCTACCTCTTTTAGAGTTTGGTGTTCAGTGTTTTTGTTGATTCATAACCAGATAAATTTATCCGTTTTGCGTATTATGCTGCCACTTGTTCGGGAGGTGTATTGTTCCGAAGCTTATGAAGTAGCGGTAAGTTTTGTTGTGCTGAACCAGGATTAGGTGATTCAGTTTGTACTGTTGAGGAGACGACCACTAGTGTAGTGTTGACTGTTCCAGAAAATTGCATCTGTTAGGTTGAATGTTGAAAGGCCCGAAAAGTCGCGAGTCGCCACTCCCCCCTTATGGGTGGGATGTTATATGTTGGGTTGGGGTCTGCGTCCGTTGAGGATGGTTTTTTCGTCCGGTGTTGTCACCGTTGTTGTCATTTTGGCGCCATACGGCGAGTTATATGCCGTTCGCAATATCTTATACACGTGGAGCAAAATATATTTTTGTTACACACGTGTATTTCCATGTGAGCGCCTAAACAATAACGTCTATATACCAATATGAATGACATTGTAACATCCACGATGGTGTTACTATCCAATCGGCACTGAAATTCAGGTCCAATTTCCATACCGGCATTTCTTCCATTTTTTCGATTATTTATTTTTTCATTTTTTCATTTTTTTAGTAGTGCAAGAATGTGTATATTAAAGGTGTGAATACTATTGTATCATCCAAATAGAGCTACTGTCCAAACATCACTTCCCTGCCAGGTTTTTCACCCTTTCACTTTTTCACTTTTTTAATTTCTCTTCTTCTTCTTCTTTTTTTTAAATCAGTAGTGAAATAATGTTTATATTTAAAGGTGTGAATATAATTGTACCATCTCGATAAAGCTACAGTCAAAACATCACTTCCCTGCCAGGTTTTTTCACTTTTTTTCATTTTTTCATTATTATTTATTTATTTTATAATCAGTAGTGCAATAACCTGTATATTGAAGGTGTGAATACCACTGTATCATCCCGATAGAGCTACAGTCCAAACATCACTTCCCTGCCAGGTTTTTTCACATTTTCACATTTTCACATTTTCACATTTTCACATTTTCATTTTTTCATTTTTTCATTCTTCTTTCCATCAGTAGTGCAATAACGTGTATATTACCGATTTTAATACCATTGTATCGTCCACGATGAACCTATTGTCCAAACAACACTTCCCTGCCAGCTCTTTTACGTTTTCACATTTGCCTTTGGGCACACGTGTAGCAATTTTTTTTCGATGACTACCAGGAGAGTTGCATATCCTACACCGAAGCTCTTCATATGTTAAGTACCTGGTATCACAGAACTGAACAGAAAGTGAGAATACTAGTAGATTGGCATACAACGCGACTTTCTGAGGAAATAAAGAAGAGACCAGACGAAAGTGAGGTAACAGTTTTTAGGACGTTCGTGGTAAGACTCGTGACGTTACAAAAACAACTTGATACTAAATATCAAGGGGATGGTTACTTGATTAATCCACTTCCCACTGCCGTGGACGGTCCAGAAATCAAAGATACACTCAAGGATAGGATGCCCACTAAAGCAAAAGACGCGATCCATAGGTTCCCAAATAGACTCAACGATAAACCCCGAACGGCAGGAGCAACAAGCATGGTGATGAGAACGGAGAAGAAAGAGAGTAGTGAAGCAATGTATTCACTTGGAAGAAAGTTCGGAGGAAACGCAAGAAGAGAGATCAAGTCATACAAGAAAAAGTTTAGCAAGAAGATATACGAGCCCAGATTATTGAAATCCTCATGGATGAGGAGAGCAAAGGGATGATTCGTCTGCGGTGAAGACCATTGCGGTAATGATCACCACAAACGTGATGAAGTATCAGCGGCGATACATAATATGAAATAGAAGGGTCCCAATGCATTTATCACGGCAGGGGATTTGAATGCGGTTTATATCGCCGACGGAGATGAGAGTGAAGAAGATGAAATGAATGGCGAAGTTCAATGGGAAGACGGGTAAAGCGAAGAAAGCGACCTGGTATATTGAACCATGGAACAAAGTAGAGTAGTAGAAGCCCAGCTTTCAGAATTACCATTCCTGCATGAATGCGGCATGACAAAAGATGATTTGTCAATCTCATATACAGCAAATGAAGACGCTAATATTTCATGTAACCTAACGTCATTGGGTCAAGATTATGATTACACCAAGTTAAAATCTACACATCTAGGATTGGAGGCCAACTGGTATGATGTAAATTCGAAAAAAAACCACACGTGGAACCCACAAATAATCAATTTAGTATCAAATCTGAAACCCAGTAGCGTACTGACAAATCACTATGACGCAAAAAATACCATACCGACACATCATTATGACTAAAGATATACCAAAAATCCCAACAGCGAAATTGATACCAGAAGTAGTTCATACCTTCCAAAAGAACAGAATACCAATCCAGAAAATCAACTAATGGAGAAACAAAAATCTCACCCTAAATCATACATATCAATAGATAACAAAAGAAAAACATCATGCGATTTTCGAACGAATCGAAGAATCCATGCAACAACAACTACAAAGTCCAACGTCATACGCATATACACCGCGGCGAACCGAAAGAGCATCATACCCAGAAACCAATACGAAGCATACTGCAGAACATTCGGCTTCAAGAAAGCTTTGAAACCAACAAAAGGAAGTGAAAGGAATAGGGGGACTGCGATCAGCAATAGCGGGAAAAGCTACAGATACCTTTTCACAAACTAGGTATAATAATAGATGTAAACATCCTCATATTGGAAGATGAAGTACCAAAATTATTGAGCTCATAGGCATGCTCTACAACGGTTTAGGTCTCAGCATACAAAAGAAACAAATATCCTATGGACATAGATACAAACAATTGCACTTCATAAACTACTTCTTGATCCAAAAATGGGACCGGGATGATGTTCCATTTGTTTTCCACAACTTCTTAGAACTACAAAAGATACACTCAACATTCGGCCATCCCAGCATAAAGGCAACAAGAAACCTTTTGAATTGAGCAAGTGGTTAATTACTAGACAAAACGACAAACGATTCTATCCAAAACATCGTAGAAGATTTCAATACATGAAAAGAGAGGAGTCAAGCACTGCGTCGATTTAAATTGTCAATTGGTACAGCTGATCTGAGATTCAACCATGAGGTTTAGGTAGCCACTATGTAGATAAATAGCAAACCCGTGATCCACATGGTGGATACCGTGACCCATTTTATGGCAGCAAAATTCATAAAGAATCAATCATCAACCGAAGTATGAAAAGCAATTAGAAGGATGTGGACGTTTCTTTTCTGGCCCCCAGACTTCCTTTCAATTGATCAAGGGAGCAATTTCTCGTCACACGAATTCAGAAAAGCAGCTATACATGATGGGGTTACTATTATGGATGCAGAAATCGAGACCCCATGCTCTATCGGAGCGGTTGGAAGATATCATGCACCACTTTGATGCGCATACCTGACGCTGCGAAATACCCTCGATAAGTCTATTAATAACGACGATTGCCTCTCGATTGCTACATTTTCTGTTAGTAGCATCACAGGACCAGAAGGTTTTTGCACTATGTTACTCGTCTATGGAGCACTTCTCCGTCCAGATCGGATATCGTACACACCTACACAACATCAACTCGCAGAAGCAATAGAAAAGGACATGTATGCAGTTTTCAAGGAACAAGCCCTAAGAAAAATCAAGTTTGGACTGAGCAACGGGGAAGGACCAAGAGCCATAGAGCAATCAGCTGAACTACGAAAACTTCCGACAGGTGCATTAGTATTGGTGTTCAGAACCGGTACCAAAAAGTGGGAAGGACCCCATCGCTTCGTATCGATAGAGGGGGAGACGGCAGTAATTCAAACAAGTAGAGTTGGTGATTATTCAGATCAATTTGCATAGAGCCTCATATCAAATCGATACTGCATCAAGCAGGTCATGACGAACATGACCCTGCACAAGATTCTGTCCAAATACCAGAAGAGATGGTAATTACGCCACCTGTCAGGATGAATTTCGAAAATAAACACAAGAAAGAACTACAAGGACTGGTAGATAACGGAATAGTCATTCCGGTGGATAAGTCGGAGATACCGTACGGCATGAGCATTTTTTGTTCGCGGTTTATTGATGAATTAAAACGATCCGGATCAGGAATGCGCAAGAAAGGCCGACTTGTTGCACATAATTACTAATACATGGAAGCTACAAACATAGCCAAAAAAGTGTCTTCCGTGAACTTCTTCTCACAACGTTTCTTGTTAAGCTTAGAACCTTCATTTCCAACCATGACAATATTTACCGGAAAAATAACACAGGCCTACGTACAAAGTACGAAGAACATGGAAATATCTGTATATATCAAAGCTCGCAAATAGATGGGGCTACCGTTACACCGAATTGTGTCCTAATTCAGTTATATTTGTAGCTGACTGCGATACCATGTGGGATCGCCTTTACTCTAAGCAACGATGATCAATCGTCCTCGGGCGCCCTTAGGATCCGGTCTCCCGTCACCGTTGTATTGCCTCGCTCAAGTTCAATAGTGGATTGAAATGTAGTCTGTTGTCTTCATTAATGTCTGTTGTCTTCTTATTATTTGATTTGGTATCTTCATCGAGGATAGTAATAAAAAGAAAGAATTGTTTTTTAGATAATGACACGTGTAAAATATGAATTTCTATCGGTGTCGGCGATTTCGAATTAAAGTGATCTGAGAAAATTCCACGTGTCTTTTCCACTATATCTGTTGAGAGATTTTCCATGGGTGGCTAGCCTGAGCTGTCTGGAGTAGAGTGTGACAATGCGCGGGAAGACTGATCAGATGGTTCGATAACTGCATGATTGGTTACTGTAGTGACTCGGTGTTTCATAACATACAGTACCTTGGTTATTCGTAGGTGTTAATTTCCTCCTGTAGGTGACATTGTGTGCCGCGGTGTAGACGTATTTCTTTCAAAATGAGTTGATTTCGCGCATTTACCGTTTTAAGTGTAGATGTGCCCTTTTTACTGTCGATGGATTTCCGTCCCTGTCTACCATGCTTTCGTTTCATCCCACTTCGTTCGTATACTGCCCAGCGGGGCGTCGATGTTTTCATCTGTCATACCGCGGCTCCCTTTTTGTTATTTTCGACAACCCTTTTGACTATTCCTGTCACTTCCGTAAATCACTTCTATCTTCCCTTCACTTACTATCGTCGTCCTTATTACCTCATCTACCATCATCTTTATCCTTAAGAACTCACATCTTCTTTTCTCTCTACCGTCGCCCTTATTACCTCATCTCCCATCATCCGCAAATTCCGTCGACAACCTTACCTCATCTGCCGTCATCTTCATTACCTCGCCTACAGTAACCCACGTTACCTCACCTACCGTCATCCCCGTCTCTCATCCTTATCTACCATCACCATCTCTGCCGTCCTCATCATCTACCCTCCTAGTCTACTATCATCATCTCTACCGTCCTCGTCTACCATCATCCTCTCTCCCGTCGTCCTCATTCCTCATCTCATCGTCTAATCAGTTCTTCTTACCTTTTCTCTCGGGTCGGATAATAACGAACCGTCGCACCTGCGTCGAATCGGACCGCGATTCGACACTCCAACCATTTACGTTCGTTTGATACGGCCCATCCTTGGGGTAGGATGGTGAACTTGTCGGTACAAATGATCTTATAGAGCAAGGATGACGTTTTTAGAACAGGTTTTTTGTCAGGGAGTCCTCTGGGTTCATTTCTCCTGGAATCCAAGCTATACGATCCAGTTGTCCTAGATCGTAGCTCTTTCTTAGTGCCAATACATCGATCAGGAGGCGGCGTTCCGCTGTCTGATCGTCTTTCTCCACGACATTGAACACCGTCTTACTGTCAATCATGGCCTCCAACTTCATTTTCCTGCCGATAATTTCCGCAACAATATCTTTACCGACAAAGGCGTAATCAAAGACCAACACAATGGCCTGTATTTCAGCAGCCATCACATACCTCGCTATACTCTTACATTTTTACTGCCATGATGGATGATATTACAATTATTATCATTTTTAACCATCACTATGGCCGAACCCAACTGACTTTTCATTCCATCTGCGTTGGCTATTGAGGCATCAGTCAGCAGGACGAGTCCTGTTGTGGTAAAATCCAAGGGTACGAAATTCAGGCCTTGGATCGTCGTCGCTTTGACAAACTTGGTGTCCTTGGATAATGCTTTATATTCTTTTTCGGTGGTTTGTTTCTTTCCGGGCGCCACCAGTTAGACGGGGGCGCATATGTCGGGGCGAATATTGACGCCCACATATTGCGCCAATTCCCTTTGGCTTGTAAACTGCTTTTGACTTGTTGATATTTCCAGTTTCTCGATCTTGTCGCTTTGGGTGATCGAAACGTTGTGGCTGTTTGATTGTGGTATTTTGGTGGAGGAAATGTTGACGCCGTTGAACAAGGTCTGCTTGGACGATAGGAAGGTGCAGGGTTTGCATCTAAAAGTACACAAAGCTCGTTCCTCTTCCTCCCGGAATTCATGCATCCTAAAACCCAAGAAGTCGTCCACCCGCGAGAGAATCAATCCATCCAATTAATCTAGTTTCTGGTCGTCTCCCGTCTGTCAAATCAACACAGAGGGATCCCATCTGGCTCGTCTCATCTTTGGCGTGTCTAGATGGTGATCTAAGTAGGTCAAATACCAATGAAATCCCGATTCCGGGATGCCATACAGAGGTTTCACTATTTTTAGCACGTAACCTTGTGGCAAGCCAAACTCTAGAGGTGCTCGTTTATATACGTTTCTTTCTAACTTGTTGCGTGATTGGATATGCTCTTGGGTAATGTTCCTTGTACATGATACCATAGATGGCATAGAGGAAGCGAGTGAGAGGGCGACGTGTCTAGTGCAATGCACTTCCAGAAAGGAGGGAATGAAAATGGCACTAAGGGTGTTCGGAGTCCTCGTTCCACAGTAGCTCGGGTGGGCAGTGCAATCCACCAATTAAAGGTAAGGTTGGATGATTCTGAGTAAGTAGGTAGCTGTCGTCCCAGTGTTTGTAAGATGTCGGTGTAGTTTTGTGACGATGTGAGTTGGATGGATGGGGGATGTGCGCCGAAACGGTTGGTCGATGGTCCAATGTCTACTCCGTGAGGAGGGAGGCGGTTGGAGCGGTTACTCGTGATGACGCCGCTGACGGTCGTCGGTTCTTGTACACGCTTGTAAAGCGGAGTATTGACTAACGCTGGCGCAGCTGACGTTTTACCAGATCAGAAAGATCTTTGTCGTCGCAAAGAAGGAAAGTTCGGGGGTAGATGATGTCTGATAAATGCTTGTCTCTATTAGAGATCAAGCGAGGCTCACGCAAAAACCTCTCAAGTAGGCTTCACCTTTTGTCGAGTGGCATGGGAGCGAACTGTACAAGGTAGCGGAGAAGGGGCCACCGGTACAGTTCAAATGGGCAACAATGTCCTAAATTTACGTGGCAATTGTGAAAAGCCACCAAAAAAATGTGGTCCTACACAAAAGAAAAAATATGACAAAAGTCACTAAAACATTCACGTGCCTAAAAACGAATTGCAACACACGACCCCCTCTTCCAGAGTCTAACACTCTGTGAGAGTCATCAGTGAAACAATTAATTCCAGTTTATCCATTTATTATCCTTTCTTTCACCGATTCGTGCTTTGGCGTCAGTTATCGACCGGAATTATCCATGATATTTTCTCTACTTCGCGTCATGAGTGACAGCAAGAATTCTCCTCTGCCTGAATCACCAGGGAAAACAGAGTCTGTCGACCGTCTTTCATCTAGAGTTACTTCCATGAACGGAGTGACTTCTCCTGCGACCCATACACCTACAGAGATTGCAGCAAATAATGAACCGGTTCCAATCGTACTAACCGACAATGCGCCAGACACAGGGATGCGCCCTGTTTCCACCCGTGCAATGACAACTCGTGATCCGTCTACGCCAGTTGTACAACCTATCCCCGTCCCGGACGTTGAGACGAACATACCTCAAGAGGAGGAGAGAAGATAGACCAGCTTCTTGGCTGTTGCGAACAAATAGTACACGATACCAATCTCGGATGATGATGCCGGTCCGTTTGATGATACAGTACTTCACAGAGCGGCCCCGTGGTTCGATAAGGAGGCCATCCTGGATGGGTCGATAATTACATGTTATGAATATAACGGTTTTCTTGCAGGGGTATCCAATTAACGGCGATGCAGACCGAATAGTGGCGGAGACAATTCTGTTGTTATGACGACGACCTTCGGATTGGGAGCAGTCGAACCGTGTATGCATACACGGTTCGTCCGTACGAACATCATGGAGTTCGTACGGATTTTACCAAGGCGGCTCATGCCGGTCTGAACCGTTTCTTGACGTTCACGCCACTTCCGGATAATATCCGTGCAGACCAATTCCTCTATCGCACGCAAGGCGAAATAGAGTATGTAACAAATATATGTATAAGGTTAGATCCGAGATGTTGGATGGCTGGCGAGGACAACTCATGGTTTCAAATAAGGCAATGCTATTCACGAAACCCTCCATTAAGACTGAATTTCGGTATTTCCGCAAGAACTCCGCATACTGAAAGGTCCAGGTTAGAGACGAACGTTTAGGTAGACGTACGGTTTGGCGTTTCCCTAGCAATGTTTTACGCATCATCATCTAGACCCTAACAAGCATAGCAATGGATGCGTACAGTTAACCAAACGCTGATGTCGCGTTGAGGTCCCCAGAGGGTGCTTTGTTGAACTTCCTCCGTGCTTTTCTTATATTTGGTCAGATTTACATAACGAACCAGATACCAGGTTGTTGCTTACACCTAAATGATGGCTAAGACTGCTGCATTCCTTATTCAGGAAGTGTATGATAATTTACGGCTTTTGGCCGTTTCTCCTCACTTGATTGCATTCAGTCTGGAGCTTGACCTCGTACCCAATATTTTAAATCAAGAAAATGTGGACGAGTACCTTGGTCTCTTACGTGTGATTGAGCTTACGGATTTTAACCAACTGTCGCCTATGTGGCGTACACGTGGGGAGAAGACAGAAGGAAATTTACCAGGGATTGTTGGTCCCGTGGCTGACTGGTTGTATCACGATCCCTTTTCTCATCAAGCTGTTGGTGAAGCGGAAGCGAAGCGTTTTTTTGTAGGCAGCGCGCGCCGATTCCTGATGGTCACCCGTTGGGTTTTGACTTTGGCACTGTCCCAGATGGTTGGGTTGGTACTTCTGCCCGTAATAACCGTGATGATGGTGATGAACGTATCCAGTCGAGCAGTTCTTGTGGTTGGGATAATGAAGATGCCGATATGGAGGAATCTGAGCGTCTCTTTCGTATGGGGAACCATCCGGGGCTCGTGGTCCTGTTTCTGCAGTTGTTTCTAATCCGCTTCCAGCGTCCTGGAGTGTTGGTACCGAATATGAACTGGAATCGTCAGGCAGTTCCTCCGTGAGGCCGGAGTTGACGATCGTTACCTCACAAGGAGTTGGGTTGAGTTACGCGGTTATTTCTGCGGTCGTCTTTCTTAGATTTGGTATTGTTTGTTTGTTTTCACCAGGTTTTTAATTCGTGTCAGCTATTTGGCTACCTCTTTTAGAGTTTGGCGTTCATTGTTTTTGTTGATTAAAAACCAGATAAATTTATCCGTTTTGCGTATTATTCTGTCACTTGTTCGGGGGGTGTATTGTTCTGACGCTTATGAAGTAGCGGTAAGTTTTGTTGTGCTGAACCAGTATTAGGTGATTCAATTTGTACTGTTGAGGAGACGACCACTAGTGTAGTGTTGACTGTTCCAGAAAATTGCATCAGTTAGGTTGAATGTTGAAAGCGCCGAGGAGTCGAGGGTCGCCACTCCTCCCTTATGTGTGGGATTTTTTATGTTGGGTTGGGGTATTTGTCCGTTGAGGATGGTTTGTTCGTCCGGCGTTGTCACCGTTGATGTCATTCTGGCGCCATGCATCGAGCTATATGCCGTTCGCAATATCTTGTTCATGTGGAGCCAAATATATTTTTATTACACGTGTATTCCCATTTCAGCACCTAAACAATAACGCATAAATTATCAATGTGAATGATATTGTAACATACACGATGGAATATGGCATTACTATCCAAATGACACTAAAATCCAGGTCCAATTTACTTACCGGCATTTTTTCCATCAGTAATGCTATAAAGTGTATATTACAGGTGTGCATACCATTCTATCAACTAAGATAGAACTACTATCGAAACAACACATTCCTGCCACTTTTTTCACTTTTTTCACTTGTCACTGTTTTTTCCATCAGTGGAGCTATAAAATGTATATTACAGGTGTGCCATTTCTACCGGTAGACCTCCGAGCGGCCTGCTTAGTTCCCGCCATGGTAAGGGATGACGCTACTGTTGGACTGCTACCGAGACTCAGGGGTGGTTCACCTAAAATGCGCGAACGAAGCGCAGGAGGTCCATATGTGGGACGACTGGTTGTTGGTTAGCAGATTTCGTGTTGTTCATAAAGGAGCTGTTGTGGTTAGAACTAGTTGGATTGTGTGAGGAAGAAGCCTGGAAAAACGTCTGAAGTCTACGGGTGGAATTATGAAGAAGAAACATTTCTGATTGTTTAGACAGTTTGAGCTGGGCCCTGTGGTCCAGTGTCAGCAGGGGGTTGTGTGGTGTACATTTTGGGCTGTTTTATTCCATCAGTAGTGCTATACCGTGTATATTACAGGTGTGAATCCTTTGTATCATCTACGAAAGAACTACTGTCCAAAGAACACTTTACTGCCAGTTTTTTTTGTCTTTCACTTTTTCACTGTTTTTCCATCAATGGTGCTATAACGTGTATATCATGGGTGTGAATACCATTGTATCATCCACGATAGAACTACTGTCCAAACAACACTTTACTGCCAGTTTTTTCACTTTTGCACTGTTTTTGTTTCGTTTTTATCAGTAGTGCAATAAGATGTATAATAAAGGTGGAAATACCATTGTCTCATCCACGATGGACCTATTGTCCAAAGAACACTTCCCTGCCAGCTTTTTTCACGTTTTCACGTTTGTCTTTTTGTACACGTGTAGAAATTATATTTTTGTTACACGTGTATTTCTATTAGAGTGTCTAAACAATATCGTCGATATTACCTATGTGGATGACATTGGAACATATATGATGGCGCCACTGTCCAAACAACATTATTATCCAGGTGCCTTGCCGGTTTTTTTAACTTGTTTTTTGTATTTTTTTGTACTTTCCATCGTTTTCTTTGTCTCTAAGTTCTGGTCACCAGTTTTGGGGATAATTTAAGCCGATTCTGTCCGGTGGTTGAGTTGTCGATATCAGCCGGCAACTCAATTTTCTTCATTTTATAGTAGCTCGCTAACTTGTTCCTCGGGAGGTGCCTGATGGGTTACTAGGTATCCTCAGCCGGTGTGTAGCCGTACCACCGCACTCGGTAAGTTGTTTGTCCTATTTTTGCGTTTGGGTGCTGTTTATCGTTGTTGATGCCGTGGTCCACTATCCGTTCGATGACGTATTCTTCTGTTTCTGCCGACTGTTTGTCTTTGTTCACTATCTCATAGTGTGGGTCTATTTCCCCCCGCGAGGCCTGTTCATCCTCGGTTTAGGTCGAGTTCTTATCATCGTCTACCGCAGTTCCTGCAGATTGGTCATCAACTTCATCTGCCACTTGATCTTCGCCCGCCGGCGTGTCGGCTTTAATTGTTCCATCTTCTACCAGGAAGGTGTTTGGTATTAGCTCCTTGTCCGTCAGTGGCCGTACAACATTTTGAATCTCATCGAGAGTCCGTGGTTCCGGTGCCAGTACTACTCGCGACCGTGAGACTCTTTCAATTGAACTGTCGGGTCGTTAAATCACAGCTGTATTTTCAGATTTGCTATTCACCTTATAGGGTCCTTCTGCTACTGCGGCCAATTTGTGTCGGTGTTCCAGGTCGTCTCGACTTTCAACGCGGAGGTACACCAAATCTTCTGGTACGATCTTCTCTGTCTGCCGCCTCAGCCTGGCGTCGTAATCTCTCTTGTAACCAGATTTTGTCTGGTCTAGTTTTCCTTTCGTTTTTTGAAGGGCTCTTTCCAACCATGATTTCCATGTGACCTTGGCCTTCTTTGGAGTTTTCGATCCTTCTGCTTGTGCTTTCAAATCTAACGCGAGTGGCGGTCGGGATAACACAAGTTCAAATGGTGCCAATGCTGTTGAGCTATATGGTTGGAAGTTATACGCGTATTTTAGCGGGCCGGTATATAGGTCCCAATCCTTGGGGTGGTCAGCCAAGTAACTTCTTATCGCGGACTTAATGGTCCGGTTGTATCTCTCAACCTGCCCAGTTTTCTGGGCATGGTAGGTTGTGGTGAAAGCGTTATGTACGTTCAGGATCTGGCATACGTCCTGGAAGAAATTGGCAGTAAAGCATAATCCGTTGTCGGAGATAAGTTTCTTTGGTGCTCCATAGTTGAAGACCCATTCGTTCACGAAGTTTCTGGCCACTTCGGATGCTTATAACCCCTTCATGGGTACTGCCTTTGTCAGCTTTGTAAAGCGGTCCGATATTACCAGTATGTACTGATTACCCCGTGCTGTTTTGATGAGTTCACCCAAGAAGTCGATGGCGACTGATTCGAGGGGTGCGGTTGCCGGAAACTATTGGAGTTCCGTCGTCTTCTTACTAAATTTAATGCCGTCGTG
>JAULBU010031721.1:0-16360 GCA_032358235.1 Odonthalia washingtoniensis
CCCGTCATGGAACATGGAAAAATATGGATCAGCCATTTCTGGCTTGAAACTCAGCAAAAATGGCGATCGACCAAATCTTACCACGCAGTTGGTGGTATTGTATACTTCAATAAAACATAAGTAACGGCACTATTTTTATTTGCTGTAAAATGTGCTCTGACTAATGTACAAAAACTGTTGGATACAAGTTTCGATTACTTTTTCCTGTCGCACCGATTACATATTGCATTTTCACAGAACAAGATGCCGCCTTTAAACGAAAGTAATTCAATTTACCAATTCAAATGCCAACATTTGTCATGAAAAATCGAATCAACATCAGCATATAGCCTTCAATGCTACTACAATTATCAGCATAGCGGTAAGTCAATGAGCCAGAAACGGACTGTGAAAAGGATGAAACGCCGTGGTAGTACAAATTTACCTATTTCACACAGTGTTACTGGAAACGGTAGAAGGCTGCCTATCGATAGAGTCACAGATCAACTACGGAATGATCCTAACAGTGTAAATGACTAAAATGAGGACTCGTTCATGCAAACAGTACCTCCAGAGTTGGATGTGGATATGGTGATAAATGAGGGTAGTCCATGTATTGAAGAGAATAATAATCCTGTATATGGTATGGAGAAGTTGCTAGAAATTTTTTTTGACTTGCGCCTATCAAGCAGTGATAAGAAGGGGAACGCTGTGTTATCTACACTGAAGAAAAATTCAAACAGCCTGGTAGAGTTCTGTTCTAAATTTCGGGATATGGAAAGCATCAAAAGTCACAACAGAAACAAGATTGTCCAAGATATTATGGCATGTGGATTCAAGAAGGATAGTTATGTATCTAAAGAAGATGTTCGAGTTGAGTTCTATGTTCGGGATGCAGTAGAAGTTATCAAGTCGCAAATAAGTTTTACGTCAACAGATTCCATTATCAATGAAGCGTCTGTCGACTCCTCAGTCCGCAGTTACCCAATGAACTCCGACCTAGGACATGCAGCAATAAAACCAGAACGATTCATTAAAGAAAGAGTCTTGGAAGGCATTTATTGGAGGACGAAGAAACATGATGGGAAAAAATCGTTCGTGTCCTTGTTACAAGTGTACAGAGACAATTCGCAGGTTAACCTTAAACCTTCTTTTACTTTATATTCTCTTCATATTACCTTGCTCAAATTTACAGAGGAGGAAAGGAGAGGGCTGATTACTTCACGTTGGTATGTTGTTCCATATTTTCCTGTGGAGTTTCTTCATATTGTGGAAGACAATGAAGGCACCAGGTACGGCGTGATGTAATGTAAAAATGCACGCTCTATCGGTCGTCTTGAAAAAATTAAATATCTACATGAGTGTATTGAAATGTGTGTTGAAGATTTATCAAATGAAGCATTGAAGGGTATATCTATATGCAAAAAAGATAGAACTAAACTTCATTGTCACTTTGTACTATCTTCATACATTGATGATCTCCCTGAATGCGAAGATATGTGTACTGTAAAGAGGAATGGTAACACGATCTCACCGTTTCACAGGGGTGTCTCATTCCTAAATGTCAACTGCCGTTCAATAGCAATAAACACGACCGGTCGCTAAGTGTTTCAATGGATTTAATAAGCGCTTAAAGAATGATGATACAGATGTCATTGATGAATTGATGAATTTGTCAATGCTTCAAATTGCACCTGTCTTTCATAATTGCCGAATGGTCGGGCTGACTCCAGCTGTAGATATTTATGCAATTTTCACATTTGTACCACTTCGTGCCCTTTACCGTGGAATATCACAAATGCTCAAGGAATGTGCAAGCAGAATGCTTTCTGATTCTCCCCGATTTTCTACATCAATATTGACTGCAAGTGAGGACAGAAGACAGTTCAATACAATACGACGATCTGTTTTAAAAACCATCAACAATGTTTTATCAGAGGTCGATAGAAGTTCCCCTGGGATCAACTTACATGTTGATTTTTCAAAACATTGCAGTGGTAGTAATCTTTCTGGTCTCTTTGCCGAATCAGGTCTAGTCGGCATGCTGGAGGTGCAGATTTTAATAGTGTTGATATGGTATCAACGTTCATGGAGTCTATCATTGATCGCTGTTGTGACAACATTCTGAACTCCCCTGTAACAAAGGTATTTACTAAATATGTTTAATTGGTGAACTTTACATGTCGTCTCGATTGTACACCTGGTTGGACACAGTCCGATCTGCAAAATCTGAAGACAGACATTTCTAATTTTAAAGATATTGGAAGATCTACATTTGGGGCGTATCAACAGTCAGGAATGGGCACACCATTGTACCTGGTGATGTGGAGATGGGGTTACTGCATAAATGAAAACTAAGGAATATGAGTTTTGATAAGTTACGAAGTGGTGAAAAGGGATGGGCTTCGGATCTGTTATATGTAAACAGGTTTTGTCGTCTACCGGGGGAAACTTTATGAGGATGATGTAGTCCAGAATGAGATGGATGGAGAGCGGTATGAGGAAGATGTAGCAGAGCAAGAGGAAACATGAAATACTATACGATATACGATATTAATAAAAATAATAGGAAAAGAGAACCTTTAGTATGAGATGAGGGGGAACACATTCGAAGAAAAACAGGTATTATGAGTTGAAAGTGGTAAAGAACACGAAACAGTAACCTCTAGAGAAAGAGAAGGGTGGAAATCCTCATCATTATTGCCTTTTGAAATATCATCACTGACTGTATTTATAACAGAGTCCGAGGTACATTCTATGTTATCATCATAGTGTTTATCGTCGCGTCCTGTTCCTTAACTTATCCTTTCTTGGACTCTTACCCTCGTCATCCTTTTACTTGCCAATCTAGATATACTGCCAGATACTTTGCCTCCTCTCCTTCTTTCCATGTCATCCTCATCATTATTTACGTTTGAAATATCATCACTGACTTCAGTATTTATAGCAGAGTTCAATGTACATGCTACGTTATCATCATTGTCTTTATCGTCGAGTCCTGTTCCTTCACTTATACTTCCTTGCACTGTTACCCTCGTCATCCTTTTACTTTCTAATCTAGATTTACTGCCAGATACTTTACCTCCTCGCCTTCTTTCATTATCATTGTCTTCATTACTAGTTCCTGACAACTGATCAGTGACAGGAGGTTTTACAACAACATCGTCGTTAGCACGGTACTGAGTTAATGCTCTTCTGGAAAAAATTTTCTTCTTGGTTCCATTTGAATATTAAAAATGAAAGACAACTTCAGCGCCGCAAGCAGATGTATGACGAACAGTGTCGTGCGTCTTTATTTTATAGGGGTATTATTAAGAGCTTGTCATAAATCTGGGCGGAAGTACTATTGATAGCGAACCAGGTGACCGTTGGATGTGTAGAAAAGGGTGTAAACCACGACGTGAAGGTAACAACGTGATCGTTGGAGTGAGTAATACAAGTCGTGATATACTACTGATAGAAAAATTGGTGACCGTTGGATGTGTATATGAGAATGTGACCAACGAAGTGAAAGTAAACTCCCGTGATCTTCGGAGTGAGTGAAACAAGTGATGAAATACAATTGATAGATAAACTGGTGTCCGTTGGATGTCGAAAGACTAATTACCGTTGAATGTAATTAATGATTGTTGGAGTTTAGCATGATCTGATCTGATTTACGGAGATGACTAAGTTCCAAAGATACGTGTCCATTGTCAATATGTTCTATAATTACGTGTACAACTGTTACAATTGCTTGAGGAATTTTAAGCAGATACAGTTTAACTTTTTGAAGTTAATGTAGTTTAACATTTTGAATCTGTTCTTTCTCCAACAATAGCTATCTTATAACAATAGCTATCATAGCTTTGGAAATCCTTCTTCAAAATGGCTTCTTCTTCATCTTCAGATATTTACTAGTTCAACTCTACCCTTTAAATACTCACCAATCGCCAACTCACTTCTGCAATGGGAACAGACCACATGGAACATACTGAATCGCTGTTGTTCTTCAGTAACGAGAAAGGACGGGCACGGAGAACTTTGAAAAGAGTTTACGGGAAGATCAAAAAAGAAGTTCAGTTATTGACGGTACTTCTGAGACTATGTCGCAGAACAGCGGCACGGGTTGAATTAAAAAACCGTGCTGCGTTACGGAAGTTACCAGTTTTCAAATACCTTCAAGCATACTCCAGCAATACTGTGCACAAAGCACAGACATATGAATTATCATATGAGCAGCTTCTTCAACTCATAAATTCAATACCACATTCAAAAATTTAAGGGAATGAATCACCCAGTGATTCTATTCAATCACCCCCACCATGTTTTATTGATAAATTCAAAAACATAAAGCGAGAAGAAATAGAAAATAAATGGGCAGAAACAGCTTATAATGGGATTATTATTATGACATTGTTAGTATGACATTATTATTTTGTTAATATTATTAATATTATTATGGTCTCTTGTATTCGGAAAGACAACTTTGGCGCACTAGAAGCCGTATAACGTTTTTTAACGTGCGTCTCTCCGAATTGTTCTTTCAATTGTTCTTGAATTTCTCTTACTCCGTAGTTATTAAAGTTGAGACCTTATTCACATTATTGGTATAAAATTATTATTATGTTAATATTATTAATATTATTTCGCTTACTCGGTAGATATTAAAGATGTGATCTCCTTCAAATTATTGGTATAACATCATTATTATGTCAATATTATTAATATTATTATGGTTACTCCGTAGTTTGTAAATTAATAAAGTTGAGATATATTCACATTATTGGTATAACATTATTATTATGTTAATATTATTAATATTATTGTGGTTACTTGTATTCGGAAGGACAAATTCGGTTCACCAGCAGCGGTATAACGGTTTTTAACATGCGTCTTTCCGAATTGTTAATTCAACAGTTCTTGAATTTTGCTTACTCAGTATTTATTAAAGTTGAGATCTTATTCAATGACGCTGATCGATTATCGATCAGCGTCAATTCTTGCTTTTTCCCTTTCACTTCCATATGAAAGGGAAACAGTAAAAAAAGAAATTTAATTACATTGTGAAATTTTTAAGAAAATTTCATGCATATTGTATTTCAGAAAATTTCTATAAATGTTTAATATATATTTTTGATTTTTCTACTGCAATGCTGATTTACTAAATTGCAGCTTTCAAATCAGTGTTTTAAGCCAATTGAATGAGAACACGTTTTCAACGTGGCAAAAACCAGCCGTCGCAAATCCGATTTTCAACATGAGACGGTGATTCGTTCTCTAGAACCAAGCAGTCACACAATCCCGCGTCGAAATAGATCATCCGCTTCTGGCAAGCCTTTTTTTATTTTCATTCATAATAATCAATACACCCCTGAACCGAAACATCTCGCCAACGAGATTGGTGAGTCTCTTCTTGAGTTTGCTGCCGATTGTTCTCTAGCCGACGTCGTTCTCTATTCTCTGACAACGTTGACCTATCGCGTCTTACGTCATTAATCAATGACGATCTTGCCATCAGGCCCTACACGCTTCCGAGGTAATGATTTCAGGGATCCACCTACATTCACACATCCTCATCTGACACCACCTAACCCGGAACTTGTAATGCACACCCCACACGCCTACGAGTGGCTCTTTTCGTTATCACGTCACCCACCGCATACTATTTCTGGTATTGACTCAACTCGCCCGAGTGTCTCCGGCGAGAGTTCATCAGCTGCAGTCACCATTTAGGCAGCCACAGCATCCACGTTACCGTCACCTTCTGGGATTTTTAGTGGTACTTCCACAGCTGCTGTTACAACATAAGGTTCTTCATCTTCATCCTAATCTGCAATTTAGATGGATACTGGGTCGCCTGCACGTGCTCTTGACGCCATCCAAAACTTTACTTCCATACTATCTCAGAGCACAATATCAACATCACCATCCCATGTTCCTCAGGATTACTTATCATCAACTGTACAGCGTGAAAGTGACGGAGAGCCTTTGCAGCTCCTCTACCAGCACTTGCTCATGCACGTTAAGTTCTCAAACGTACTCCTCACAGAGAGAAAGAGCGTGGGAGGGACAAGGGACAGGGTACCTTCTGCAGTTGCACAAAGATGGAAATATGAACCCGTTTTATCGGGTTGTGATGTTGTTCCTGAAATGTTTGGCGCGGAAATGGGTTGGCTATACTCTCGATCTTAAATAAGACCACACCCATCGCTTATGGTACTGCAGTCATCAGACGTACCGAAACCGCTCTCGCAGGCTGCATATAAGATGAATTTGATGGTGACGGGAGAGAAAAGAAGAGTAATTTGTCAACTTTAATGTCTGTTTTGACAGACCGTTTCTTTGTCAGACGAGTTTCACACCTGGAACAAGTACTTGCTGAGATCTCGATTGTTGGGCAGGCCATTCTACCACAAGACGTCAACCCAACTGAGAAGTCAAGTAACCGCAGATCTTACCGAAGTAGTTCATTAATTGTGATGAATTGGACTGGTGGTGATGCGATAAATGTCCTATATGGAGTTGGTGAAGATGAAGAGGGAATGGTTTTCCATGACGGTAATGATTATGACAATCCATACTCCGATGCATTCGGTTCACGTGCAGGGATCGTTTGCGTTCGATCAACTGAAGATGGAGGGAGTGGTAGTGGTTCTGGCGGAAATGAAGTTGAGGGAGAAGGTGGTGAAAGAGGTGAACGAAAACGTACTGATGAAAATGGGGCATCCTATTCCGCTGCAGTTAACTCGAAGAAGAATGGAATGGAGAACGCGAAGAGGGAGAAGCCGATTGTACCAGTGAAATATCGTGAGCCAGTTTTGCAGAGAACTGATCTTGTTGCATTGAACGAAGTTTTATTGCGTGACAGGTGCAGTGAGAAGACGTATGATCGTGTTAGTCGGCCAATTGGGCTTCTTGGTGAGTTGCAGAACAATTGGGTTGTTTTGATGAGGGAGTTGTTATCAATTGTCCTAGATGCTGGCCAAAAGATTTGTCATGAGTATGAAAAGTATTTTAAAAGCAGCAGTAGTTGTGTCAGTAAGAAACAGAAGAGTATTGATTCTGCTTTTATTATTGGAAGAGCAAAGAATGAGTTGACGGTGTTGCGTGTGGTGAAATAGTTGTCGACACCACTAAAAAATAAAGCAATTCAAAAGAAGTCAAAATACAAATCTAAATCGAGGGACAGTAGCGAAAACGTCGATGCGGAAGATAAATAGGCTATGATAAAGAAGGATGCTAGTTCTTCGATGGAGGAGCCGTTCCATCAGAGCGTCATACATGGATTGCGTGATTTGTGGTCTGGTATAGATCAATCGTTAGAACACTTATCTGATGATGTGAAAAGCCGAGATAAGTAGGATTTAGAAGTTGGTCATAACACCACACAGCCTAGTGAAAGTAGTGGACTTAATACAGGTGGAAGTTCACGTAGTCGTACTATGCGAACGACGAGAGATGTTAGGGCCGTATCGAACGGGGAACAGTTAAAAGAGGGAACTGAAGGATTTTCGTTGACACTCGCACGGTTGAGCCCAATTATAGAGGCATTCTTGGTCACGCATTGTTCGGAAGAAGAGTCTGAAGAAGTCGCGAGGTCGGATAAAAATGGTACAAGTAGCAGTGGCTATGTGGGTTCAAGAACAGGTAGATCGTCTTCTGGAATAATGACAAGTTCGAATGCTGGTCAAAGTCCGTCTGGCTTCAAGCCCGACGGACTTCGACCAGCCATCGGACTTGTGATTGTTCCACTTTCACCGCTATGATTTCCACTTGACAAGTTGTCAAGTGGGAATTATAGTGGTGGATGTGGATAACAAGGTGATGTAGTTGCTGAGGACAAATCGTTGGATGAACGTGTAGCTGTGTTTGTTGAACGGCATCTTGGTGAAATCAATTCAATTTTGCGTGCAAATTCTCATTTACTTGAACGTTTGTTCAAGGGTGTGTTACGTCATGCCCATGCGATCGACTTTGATAACAAAAAGGCTTACTTCCGTAACGTGTTGAAGCGAAGAAGTTCTGAAGCATATGCTCGGGCGATTAGTATTCATGTGCGTCGTGATAGAGTGTTTGATGACTCTTATCAACAGGTACGTATGCGCATTCCGAATGAAATGAAGGGACTATTGCAGGTACAGTTTAGTGTTGCAGAGGGAGTAGACGTTGGGGATGTGAAAAGGGAGTGGTATATAATTATGGCACAACAGGTCTTCGTTCCGAATTATGTACTGTTCACACACAGGGCGGCAAAGTCAGCGACTTATCAACCAGACAAACGATCGTACATTCACCGTGAGCAGTAAGAAAACTTTTCGTTTGTTGTACGAGTGATCGGAAAGGAGATTTACGACGGACAATTTTTGGACACCTGTTTGACTAGAAATTTATACAAGCATATTCTGGGATTGAAACCAACGTATCATTACATTGAAGCACGGAATCATGAATACTACAGGTACTTGAAATGGATGCTGGAGAATAACATCAATGGTACTTTCGACTACACTATGACGTAGCCGATCTGAAGGCGAAATTTCATTACACCGGTTCTACGACCATTTCGCCTCACATTAATTGTTTCCGGAAATGTGTGTCGACAACGGATCAAGAAGATTCGGCAAGATTGGTCATGTTTGTCACCGGTACTAGCAAAGTACCAGTGTAAGGGTTCGCTCAGCTGTAAGGTATGAACGGAGATCATAAATTTCAATCCAAAAGTCGGAGGGAACACAATGATATTTTCGTCTGCCCGTATGTCTTTCAATCAATTGGATCTGCCGGTATATTCTTCTGCTGAAACTCTCGCGGAGAGACTGCTCATTATAATAATAACAACAATGGTATAATACTAATAATAATTTATAATACTAATAATAATATTTATTATAACAATAATAATATTTTTATAATAATATTTTTATAATATTATTAATAATAATATTATAATATTTCAGAAAAAATACTATTGTTCTCCCTTTTGCCAAAAGTATTTCCCAACATACCAAAATTCTTTTGAAACCTGTCAAATGTTTTGGGCGTACAGTGCGGTGTTTTTGACATTTTGCAAAATAGTTTGACACGTGTCATATCGTTTTGGCCGTATACTGCAATATTTTTGACATTTTGCAAAATAGTTAACCGTGACGTCAAAAGCATTTTGATCATTATTCCAACTATTTTGAGCATTACTCAAAATATTTGAAGCATATCTCAAAATGCTATTCATATTATGCTCAAAATGTTTAAGAAAATGTCAACATATTTTTGGCACTGCCATCAAAACAATTTGCCACATTTTGACAATACTCGAGAATTATGATCCGAAAAAGCATCAAACTAACCACCCAAAACCTACCCAAAAACATTTTGGGAATCTCACATCAAAAAGTTATTGACAATTTTTGAACAGGGAAAAATATACTATTTTTTTGAACTCCAAAAGCTACCAAAAATATTCCCAAAAAAATCAAAAAAATTTCGTTTTTTTGGTATCTTTTGGACAAATGAATAACCCGACATACCAACAGTTTTTTGGACCTTTTTGAAAACGAATCTTACTGACGGAGGGCAGTGTTCCTGACGATCGCGTGCGTCACACGGCCAGTGGCGCCTTTCGGAGAGCGCAAACATGGGGGAGCACTAGCAGATCGTCGTCGTCTCGCCGGACGTTTCGTTGGCGCTGGTCGTTGGTTAGCAGTTTTTGTTGAGGTTCGTGCGAAGGTTGGGGGCTCAATTGGTTCCCAGGGGAAAGATGCTCGTCCCGTTGGTGCCCAGTTGGTGCCGACGAGACGGTATTTATTGTCTAAAAACTGGTGGTGCTTACAGACCTTTGGACCAAGATCTACAGGTGTGTAAGCACGACACGTCGTGGAAGATAGAAAAGGGGAAAACACACATATCAAAAGAGGTAATACAGAGGGAAAAATGAATGACGGAAAAGGAGGAAGGACGGAGTTAAAAAGATACAATTAGTGGGTAGCCCCCAGTACTCACTCCTGGAGAGGTACCACGCAGAGCCTAACAGAAGGCGACATTGAAATAAAATAATTGAACAGATTTTGTAAAAATATAAAATGTTCACCTAACTTAAATTTATGACGCCGGAAATTGGTATGCTTTGGAATGTACGACTGTCCCCCATGTGGAATGTGTAAAATTTCACTTAGTCAAAAAATTATCAGATACAAATTGCACATACTATATCACAATTTTCATCATTTTAACTTCAAATTTAAAAACAATAAGATGAAACTTTGTTCAGAAGAGTTTAAGGAAGATGTTGAAAAGTTAGTAAAATGATATTGTCATATTTTCGAATCTTTGTGTTAAAAAGGTGCTGAGGTATGTATAACATTTCAGTATTATAAAAGAAGACATAAATATTTCACATAACATTTATTTTGTGAGGTAATGGGAACAAGATTTTTAACAGAAAGAACTTGTGAAGAGATAATAATTTATCTCAGGTGGTAAAAAGATGTTTAGCATAATTACTAGAGTGTGATGAACCGTAATCCAGGCAGAGTTCTTAACCAATAGAGCTGGTCGGAACAATTGCCAAAACCTTATGGCTTGAATATTCTGACGAAGTTGAAGGCCGTTTGATTATTTTTCATGAAAAATTTGAGATTTATTGATATATCTCGCCATTATTCGAATTCTGCATTTCCTTATAACCAGGTAGACAGAGTCTGTCATTTATGTATCGCATAACGCAGAAAGAACCTGGAACAATCAAACATTATGTTTTTTACGATTATTGTCTGCTACCTTTACATCAATCTCTGCGACGCATATGTTGAAAGTATCTACAGTGACCTTGAGTAAGCCTTCACCGCATGTGTTTGCTATTTTTCGTTGATCAGACAAGTATGAGTAAACTAATGAACCATAGTAAAAAACAATACGATGATTAGGACAAAATAGTTGTTCCGCAATAACTCCCCTACAAGCCGTCGGATGTTTTATTATTGAAGGGAAATGGATACGCAAGGAACTCCCGCCTCGCAAGCAAGTATTATCCTCGGTTCTGAAGAATGGAACTTCGAAAAATACTTACGGGTAAATCTAGGCATTGTAATGTAATTGAACATTACGAATATGGTGTAGAAGTTGCTGATTGTTCCCCTGTAGTGCATATGGTATTTAGGAATTGTCTGAACAGGTGGATTTCCTGGGAGTGCCAATCATACATACTTCATATTATTTGCTTGTATTCAATCCACTATTGTCACGAAGACCTTCGTAGTCACCAACAACGTCTCACCTACAGTAAATTCCAACTATTCATGAAGTAACTGTCGCGAATAAACTTACACCGGATACGGCTCGGACTCTTTTCTTTAACAAACTCATTATCCATTTTGCTGTAAAGAATGTCCCAGAATCGAAATCCATCGGGAGGTCTCCTGGCTTCGAAAACTTAGTGGCAAAATCCATGATCCAGGAAATATTTTTCTGTTGTTGCCTACCATCGTCGTCTTTCTCTTAAAATAGGTGTCGTATCCGGTACCCTGAATATATCCTCCATAGGGGGCAGACGTGATATTTTGTTAGTACAATGGTTCCACCCACGGTGATTACTATGGATGTCCTAAACATACTATAATCGGTTCCGTTCATGAAATGCATAACATCAAGTCCTTTTCCGGAATTGAACTACTGTCTCTATCACTGAAGTGTGTGTGGCCCTTCTTATTCGTGGATCACAGTTTTAGGTACCATGTACTTTAAAGTGTGTTAAAGGCTATCGAAGTTAGACATTGAGTACTCCGTTCGTCCGAAACAGAAGGGAGAAGGTGAGGGAGATCAAGGAATAATTGGATGGCGGTGAGGAATAGAAGATACAATGAGTGTGAATTAGATAAAGAAGACCATGAGGCATAATATTAATAAAAGGATGATGGTTAGTTAGATGAATAATATAAGAAGGTGACGATGAGATGTAATTTTAATAATAATAAAGAGGATGACGGTGAATTACATATTAGTAATGTAAAAAAGGTGACGGAGAGCAATAAAAATAACTTGGATGAAGGTGAGGCATAAAAAGGAAGGAGTGGATGATGGTGGGAAAACTCATATACAAAAAGAGAAAGAATGATGATGTGACATAATTACAAAAAGGGTGAAAAAGAAAGAAGCTGAGGAGAGAATGATGGTGGGGAAGATCAAAAGTCAAATAATAGAGGACAATAGATGAATCTGATCGGAGAGGGTGACGGTAAGGAACAGTCATAAATATGACGGTGAAGAATTAATGGAGTGCACCACACATGACAGAACGGGTGGATGGATGACTAGTGTGAAAACCACAGGAACGAAGAGAGATGGAGCAGGACATATGGAAACGATGGACCACAAAGAAAGAAAAGGTATGGAACTCACTGAGTTGAGACAAAGGAAGAAGCGAGACAGAAACGCTGACGAATCCAGACATAAGAATAAGAAGGAGACGAGTAAACGAACGTAGGAGAGTAACAGACGGGCAGTAAGTAAATGTAATAAGAAAAAAAACTATGACGGTAATAATACAGAATTACTGTTTTTTGGCCTAGTACAGTAACTCCTACACACTGTACTGGCCAACAGAATCCTACACACCATTGTTAAAATTTACTGTACTATACTGTACAGCCTGAGTTCGTCGATCAAAACGTGTGCAGAAAACACATGTGGGTTGTCTCTATTTAGGTTGCTATTTCGTTAAATTGAATTCACATATTATAATAATTCTGCTTACAGTGAAATTACGATACACGTGTCATTTGACACTTGGAGCTATTTCGCATCGCTGAAGTAGTATCCATACTCCGTCCAAAGATGATTAGATTAATAAAAGGAAATGTAGACATTATGAATTAATCTACAGAATACCTGAATTATATTTCATCGAAAGGTCCAATTGATCAAGGAAGAGGGAGACCAGATCCAACACCCATGTGTTTGACCAAAAGTTAAAGCATAGAGAAAAGAGTGATTTAACCATCACTTGTTAGCTATAAAATTGAGATCTGACGAAGATACATATATATATCTTCAACCCAAGTCTGTAACGGTGTTTAATCACATCAGGGCGCTGGGTGAAAATGCACAACTGCGAATTATGTGACCTTGTTAATTGAATAAACAAAAACTCCCTTTGGAAATCTGTCTGTGCAGCATACGTCTATTGATTGCCCAGATAAGACAAGGGAAGCCTTTAAACTGTAAAAACACTGTCATAAGATGCGTTAGTGGTTTCCATTTTCGACTTTCTTCATTTAGTGCCCTTCTCCCCATCTTGATTATCTTCAGCGTCATCGTCAAAATCGCTATCATCATCATAATTTCCGTTGTCATCTAGACGGTTATCATCATTTTAATCATCGCTCTCGTCTTCCACCTACAAGTATTTATTTCAACTGTGAAATTGAAAAAATATGCAAAAAACATGTCCATGGGAACCTTGTGCCATGAAATCGCTCATCAAGGTAACCATTCAATTAATGTCGTTGTCGTCGAAACAGTCGTGTTCAGAATTATTATAACCATGAGCTCTTCTAGAATTATACGGGAGATCCATTAATACCACATTAGATTTAACATGAAGTATGAATCAGACAATTGTAGAATGAGTTTTCCACAAACTGTCGAACCGTACATCGTAAATATTGCAGAAGGACACTAAATAGTTTTTAAACTCCTCCATTGCTTCTACAACACCTGACCCTGAATCTAAAGAAGAAGAGGCCGTAACCGTATGAAATCAGTGATTTATTTAAAAGTCTTCTCTCATTTGTATGTTGGTCTGCGTTGTTGATGATATTGCTTCGGTATTTTGGTCAGGACGGGGCAGACGTCCTCTTTTTCCGTGATGTAGGGGCAGCTGTTCCATAATCGATGTACGTGCCTTCATACATGCAGATATTGTGAATGATCTCTGACGTCCTGAAAGTCCCTTTTCTGAAATGTTTGTTGTTGCTTATTTATTCCCCTGTGGCGATTGCTCGAAGTCAGATTCGTTTTGATCACCATTGTTTTCACCACTATCATTCCCTGTCATGAGAGCAATGACAGGTGGTGAGGTTGATTTCATCTCCAAAGAAAAGAAATGTAAGAAATATTCAGTCAGAAAATTGAAACAACGGGGTAGATAGATAAATGATACCTTTCGGAGTTGTCAACGCCTTGGTGAAAGTTGGATTCACAATCAACCGCATTGATGGAACTCAAGGTATTAATCGATTCCCATTTAATCAATTATTCTTCATTCAGTTCATAGAACGTATTTTTCAGCAACATGTCCGATAACGAGGATTGAAATGAACCAGCGATATATATCAGGACATAATATTATTCTTCTGATCTGGACCATGCAACTGGACCGACATTGTAGGCTTGGAAAAAAGGAACTTGACCCCGACGAAATGTTTTGTGCTGTTGAAGTGGCGGCGCGAAACCTTGCTTCGAACGGTCCCCCAGAAAGTAATATTTACCAATAGCTACATAGAAGTAGATATAGGGGCATACAGACCGTGGTACGGATGGGAAACTACATTTGTTAAGTAACTAAGTCAAATATTTCATCATCTTCTAGACACAAACCCCAATTATTGCATCGGTGGCTGGAAGATTCTTCACGCGAACCCTTTAATTACCCTCTGGGTGTTTTGTTCATGCTTAGATCAGAATTAAAGCCTGAAACCTGAACATGAATTCAAAATTTGTTGGCATTGATAGAATGTAGGTTGAGTTGTTGAGTTCCTTCGGACACCAACTTCAACATCTGAACCGCCAACAATGATTTGAAGATAATTGGAACCGTTGAGAAATCGATCTGATATGTTGAGGTCTTTGAAAGTAATGTTGAAACATGGGACGAATCTTGTGTCTGATGCTGAAAATGTACAACTACCAAGGTAGTTAGCAGAATTTACCTTCCTTGTTCAGTTTTGACACAAGCCAGGAAAGTATTCTGTACCCTCAATGGCTGAGATGAAGATTGACCTTCATCTCTTGATTACGGAACATCGTTCCGCACTAGCTTCAGTGTGAGAATGGCAAGATCCAACCTCACCTCGTCGGACGTAGCATTGTAAAAGACGCACTTAAAGAACCGAACATCATCCATCCTCTTGATAGACAATTTATCCTTCACTTATGCTGAATAGAAGAGCATTACTAAGGATAGAAGAAGGTATCCGTTGAGGTTTCTTTTTCAAATAATATTGGATGAAACGTTGCCTTTGTAGGCAGCTATATGAGCTGGCTGATTATCGATAGACTCCATCAAGGTTGTTAGTTTGTCCTGAAAGTGATTGATTAGCGTTCTATAACAGTTGAATTATATAGGTGATGGGAATAGTAGAAGATGGTTAATTAAGACAAGATGTAGAATAAGCTCATTCAAATGGATGTTCTAGAAATGTAAATAATTAAACCTTAATTATTTGATCAATAATTATCGGGTAACTACTTAAATTTTCTTCATCCACGTAGATCCGAACATTTTGAGCGAAAACACGCGTACGAGAACTTAGAACAAAAAACTTCCATCTATTAGATGGGGAAAATTTCCAAACATTTAACGGGTACTTATTTGACAATTCTCACCATCCGCGTGGATGGACATTTTTGTAGTAAAGGTCAGTATAGCTCCGAAAAGTCATATATGAACCATCTAAATAGTGATATACAACGAATGTATGACATTTTCTTTCTCCAACTCTCACTACTTACCTTCGAATCTACCCACAATTTGACAACCGCTGATATCAACCATAGGACTTCAATCAAACACACAGTTGTTTAAATACGACCGTCCATATAAAAGAGATCAACACAGAACCAACAGCTATTGGACGACGAAATCAATGTTTTGCTATTTAAGTACAGAATTAGCGTCGAACACACTGAGATACTTTAGTACTTCAAAATTATCAATTGCAAGTTGCAGTCCGACTGCTCGATGAAGAGGGCGTTGAAAGTTGAAATTTCAACACCCTCTGCATTTATCACGACAAATATAGCAATAATGTAATCAAGTGCAGGCAAGTCACCTTCGTGACGGCCATCCGATACCAACAGAGTAGAAAGTGGGAATGAAGCTGATGAAAGTGGAGCAGCTATAGAAGTCCACAGGTTTGACTTTGAAGAATAGGAAGAGGTGGATATGTGGCTCACTATATTCCAAATCAGTGAAGTCTAAACACCTATTCGTAACATAGATCCAGCTCATGAGAATTTGCTTATGGAATCAATAAAGAAGAACGGATTCAAGCCTGGTAAGACAGCGCATATTGTTACGAACAATACGTCAGGAAACAGTGTAGTAAGAGTGTCGAAGAAGTAGTGGATGTGAAGAATAGTGGAAGTGTTCTGAAATCTTGTTTCAAAATGGAACCCTTGACGGGCA
>JAULBU010031732.1:0-16359 GCA_032358235.1 Odonthalia washingtoniensis
GGAACAAAGGGGTTGGGCGTTACTCCAGTACAAGAAAATTATTGGAGAATATATTTGAACCTCATCGAGAAAACGTTTGGCTGGCCGAAAGGTGCGCAGCACTGGACTTATGGATTGGTTGGATGTGTGCTTTGCTGGATGTATATAATCAATGTACGTGGCGGACTGAAATTCCGAATGCAGGAGGACGTTCCATTCTTACGGGAAAGGGATGCTCACCGCAATACGGCCATAATGATTTCGACGTGAGAGAGACCGGATCCCTTGGATATTTCACAATTACAACAACTACCGAACCTGTCTCTCTATGGAGAGCGTCAGGATCTCACCGATATGTCCATTTAAGCGGTAATGAAAAAGAACGAATTGCTATTTGTTGGGAAATGAAACTAATTAAAATTCCGCCTCAATCTATTTTTATTGGGCACGGATATGTGCAACACGCTAGAGCAGGATGGAACGGTACATAGTGCCTTAGATATCATATGTACGTAATCCCTGAGGAGAGAAACTTGAGGGACGCAATTTCATATACGTATGGTCGGTCGTTCAGACGAAGAGGTGACATCAATCGTTCAAACATATCGCAACATTCAAATAGTCCGTCTCAACGTGGAAAGAGTGACGATGACAATGACAATCTCGACAAGATAAACAATGATGAGGATGGAGATTTGCAGTATTGGGGCGTAGGAGAGGCTGATGAGCCACAGTTGGGGTGAGTTCTCCCTCTAGAATAATTAAATTTTGCTTAGCTCTTCTAATTAACAATCCCTGACCTTAAAAATGCAATAAAATGACTCATGACTACTTCTTGTACTACTTCCTTTCTTTGAATAGTATGCACATCCATTTTTCAATATCTCCAGCCTTTCCAACTAAATACTTCCGTATTGGCCATGATCATCGAAAAAAATTTAATATAATTTGAAAAAACTCCAAACACTGTTTGGATATGCGGCACATAACAAATATGTATTATTCCGATTATTATACATATTTTAAACATGTTGAATTAATGTTTACTTTTTTGCTGCTGAAGATACCAACTCCATGTGGAGTTGGAATTTTTTCAAAAAATGTAATATTTAATTTTTTGCAAAATCCCAACTCCACATAGAGTTGGTATCTCCAAAATTAACATTCATAAAATTCTAAAATAAGAATTTACTTACACGTATACCTCACTGCAGTCTGTACTGAAAATCGACTCTTCTTATGTTTCCATCACGCCTAATTCGTGCTCTTACAACATATACGACGAGCACCATAAAACTGTCATCACATGTTTTTCGTTCAATACTTCAACGGATATTTATACAATAATGGTAACAAAACAGTTCGTATGTAAAACTCGGTATTGCATTTATTCCACAGACGTAATGACGGATTACAAATAAAATTCAACATTATTCAAGTACAACAAGAAACGCCGTTTAGACAATCATGCATATTATGTGCAACAATTACAACTTCACACAATTCTTGACGAAGAAGATGACATCCTTCAGGATGTCTCGGAATGGCATGAACCACAAATACCGACACAAGCAAACGAGGAATCAGTATGGAATTACAAAGAGAATACAACACAATATCCCATTGAAGACAGTGAGGTGAAAGTTGCGGCAATTCATTTGTTACGCTTATCGGATGAAATTGGTTCGGATTCTGTACAGACTGTTATGCAATTGATTCACACAGACACATTTAAACCACCGGTATTTCGCCAACACACAACTGATTAGAAAATATTCATGGCAAATGTCGATGGCTCGATTGGTCAGAGTTTAATCCATGAACGATTTCAAAAAATTGAGATACCCATATAAAACGGCGTCGGACTATAAGAGGATGTATTTCTTGTACAGAAAATTCTTCGTTGCAGTGTTACGTGGCCAACTTAAATTAGCGAATGATAATGAGGTCATGGTTAGACCTTGATTCAACGAACGCAATCGTGACTTCGTTACCCATCCTCTCCAGTTCGAATTCATTATTCGAAAAAATAAAAATCGAAGTTATACATGTCCATAAGATCCCAGATCATGAGTAGTGAAAATTATACAATTCAATGGAATCAAAGCAGGGACACAATTCCGAAGTCATTAATAGGACTGTTGCAGATATATACAGATAAAACAGCGACAAAGTTGAAGTCACAATCGTTGGTGGGATATCAAATACATGTCACTTTTCTCAACGTCTCTGTGCAGTTCAGACGATTTCTCATAGACCGCGGATATACTTTGGTTGACTTTCTTCCAGTTGGATTACAAGGGTCGCATTTAGACCACGACTATAGTAATTACAGCATCACCAACCACTACGACTGTGACGACCATATCGTCATTGATGACCACGTATCACTTACTTCGTACTAAAGGGAGAGAGATGATATAATGATTTCTTTACATAAGGTAATGGATATGGTCCTTGCTCCATTAATATAAAGGTCACTTGCCGGCTTCTCACTGTGCACACGTAACAAGATAACATGGAATTGCTTCCTTGTCATAGTTTCGTACTGTTGTGATATGCCAGAAAGCAAAGACATGTCAGGTGTTTTACATAACTTCACTCCGACACGTCCCTGCGTAAGATGTTTAGGAACATCTGAAGATTTTCAGACTGGTTTTTCAGCTGCTCCAAGACATATTGACACCATAAGATGTAGAAGGAGTGACGTTACGGGAATATTGAAATCAGGAATTTAAATGTCATCTACAGCACGAAAAAACGTTCTGGTAAAAGAAGCACAATAATAACTTCAAGACATATCAATAGCTCAATGGGTCCCCTTCTTATAATATGTTTGTACTACACATCCACAGCTAGTCGTTCCTGGTCTTTTCTCAATGTTCACGCATGAACCATTTCACAACCTTCATTTAGGAACCTCAAAGGCAATGAAAACATGTTTCATGACATATCTCTCCAGCTCCGACGTATTCATGCACTGCTTGGATAAAAATAGGCACGGAAGACATTTCTATCATGTCGCACAGATTTGTTACGCGCTTGTAATTTACTTCTCGTTGCAATAGAAAATCTGTTCGCTTCACCGGGTTTCCATGTTGACTTTTCAACAGAGGAGAAGTCACAGCAACCTAATAGGTTCTTTTTATACAATTCAATACGAGGAATGTTAGTAGGTAAGGATTTTAAATGTTTGGATATGGTTTTCCAATTCGTGGCGTCATATATCGACAGAGTTACTGGTTTCCAAGAATAATCACCTCTTACTGATATCTGCACAAACTAGACAGCTTTAATGCAAGATCTTCTATACGACAATACATTGCTCGGTTGGTCGAAGGAAATGATTACGGATATTTATGACATAATTACGCTTCTCGAGTCAAAGTGCTTACACACTTTTGAGAAGCACTGCAAACATGGAATCCATACATTGAAATTTCATTTTCTAGACGACGTCGTTGAAGACCTATCGAAGTCCGGGACTTTAAATATATTAGATGCGTCTCCATTCGAGCACTTCAATACATTCTTCAAGACATCTTACAGGTCTTCTTCGAAAAGATTACAACTCGGATGTATAAAACAGTTAGGAACATGATACCTACTATTTCTACATTACGACAAAGTTCACATCATGTAACATTCATGAAACGCGGATTAAACATCATCAATACTAAACAATCAGCCTGATCAGAAACTGAAACAACACATAGTCAACATCCATCTACATATTTGGTACGCGACGGCGTTTCTGTTACATTGGTTCAGATTGGTGCTATCAGGAAGAAATCTGATTTGTGTAACGAAGGATCAGTCAAAATTCTTACTCCTATATTGAAAACATTATCCCGTACCAGTATAACTGTTTTCACAGAACTCATTACGATATATTTACAAGATAATGATTTCTTTTTGACAGACCCCGAAATCGGTGTTACTTTCCTGAATTCCGGATACATCATCGGTGGCCACCTACCTACATTGCAACAGTATAACCATTCTACAAATACTGTCAATTGTAGTCCTCCTCCGGAACACCTCCGGAAAACACAACGTATTTTTGCAACCACACCATTCGGTCCGAGTAAGCAGAAAAGAAATAGCTTCTTCCTTATTGAATGAGGTGAGGCAAACATCCCTGTTTTCTATGTAGTAAAAGTCCTTCTCCTATTTCGTATGAATATTTCGACTGATATGGAGAAGAAAGAAATGGCTTTTGTAAAATATATGGAATTTACTGCGCCAATCGACAATGTAGATAACATTCTTAACTGCCTATGCTTGCGTTGGTCTAAATCAGATGAAATCGACTAAACCCAGCCTGGCGCCGAGAATGCATCGGTTGAAAATATTTTGAAGACATAAGAGTGGTATGATATCATATTTTTTAACACAATATGTTCCTCTGTACATGTGTTGCAGTCAAATTTCGGAATTGATTCTTTTACTGAACAGTTTCCATAGCCACGGCAACGATTTTACATCAATCGATTCTACAGCGAAAGAGATTCATTGAAATTGGTTAAAAGCAATATTACCGAAGATGACGACCCCACATATCATGTCGGCGTATGTATGTTTCAATTAGCATTACACGGCCTGTGCTTTTTCATTTCCTTCTATGCTTCCGTTCTCTTCTATGCTTCCATCACCGTCAAATAATGTACTTCTCTCAGGTCCTTCAACAAATTCTTTTCCAAGCTTTTCCACACTCTTCCAATCACTCGCTATTTCGGCTATATAACAGCCATGAATAATTCCACACTGTCAACCAATGTTTACGAAACCATTCAGCTTGTACGGCAATGAACTTTTTCCTCAGCCTTGTCGTTGTAACTATTATTGTGGCTTCACGTTCCATTTCTCTACAACTTTTTCTTCTCCCCTCACTTCGCATTTCGGTGCTTCAACTTCATTGGGTTCCCAGGCTTCTACAAATTTTCTTATTTTGCCAACCAACTGTTCAGTTGCAAGTTTACCATACTTCAAAAAAATTCGTTAAATTCTTTCTGATGTCCACAACCGCCATACTTTTTCACAATCAGAAGGTTAACATCTCTGTTTATCCATGCATCTACACGAGGAATACTCATTATATTTCCTTCTACTGTGTCTCCATCCACGGTCTCAGGTATATATCCAATTAAATCATGAAACACTGCAGAACCGATTTCATTCGTGAACAAATTCAATTTTTCCTCATCGTTTTCCTCTTCATAACCTACACGTTTGCGCTGATTTGCCCTGTACTGTACTTGTATATCACAAATATCCGCGGTCCGGCACCAATACATATCCAGAACACCAAATCTATTCGTTTTCAATAGTTTCCTTTTGGCAGTAGCTATTTCCTTTTCTCTTTTTTCCGGTGCTCCAAGTTCTTTCAAATTGAATCGAGACAGTAGTGAACCATAACCAAATACTTCAAAAAATCTGTCCTTTCCAGCTCTTTTGCTTCCACTACAGAATTCCGATAGTAACTGTCTCAGACGTCCCTCCAATGTACTAACTTTACAAAACGCATTAACAACGGCATTTCTCGATTCTTCAGACGAATATTTTTGTACGCTTTTCCCTGTTGACAATTCTTTTCTAAGTAACGAACATATAATATCTCTCTCGGAATTTATGGAAGGGACATATATATTGTTACCACTACAAAGAAAAGTGTGTGGTGTTGATACTATGATGGTTCCGTCTAACAGTTTAATTCCATTCTCAGTTACAATTTCACCTCGCTTTTCCCAGTTCCTTACATTGTCATCACAACATGGGTCTAATTCACAGGTTTCCTTACTTCCCCACTGCAGCATTCTCTGGTCAACTGCCAGTCAAATCCCAAAATATTTTGTAGGTACTTTTCTTATCATCCGGTCAACGTACTTTCCACGACTCTTGTTGTTTTCCGACATCTTTTTTCAGAAGAAACTGATTTAATAACTCTAAACTTTGTACCATTCCTCTCATTTCAGTATTTTTACAATCAATTCGGATCAATTCGGATTCCCGAGCGTTGATTGATACCTCTTTACTCAACGCTTCTCGTCCTTTTTCATTCGCTGAAACCTTGTACTCATTCAGCAAAACTGTTAGTCTTGACTTCTCGGCCGTTAATTGCCGAACCTCTTCCTGCAGTTCCCGGAACTCTTCCATATTTACTAACTTCCATTTCTACATTTCCAACGTTGTTGATAGAACTATAAACTTCCTCACTGTTGTCATAATTTTGTGCACCACTTCCTGCCTCATCATTTCCAAGTCGCGATTCTTTGTTTTCGGTAGTATATGTGTTCTCTGCATTACTATTTAATTAACATTCGTTTGTCTCATTTCTTCTCTGTCTTCCTATACTACATCTTCCACATCCACGACTGCCACAGGACCTACCTTTTCTATGTTTACGAGGTGCCACTTGCCGTTCTCTAGACAAGTTCGGACTTTTTGACGTAATGATTCAACCCCACCATTACTGCCGGGGTGTGCAGATCCTTGCCACCTTTAAGGGGGTTCCGCAGATCTCAATGTTGACCTCGTTGGCCTTTACGAAAGTTGTCTCATTATCTCTCTATTCTACATTGATGTTTCCGTTTGAAAAATGATGCACAAGCACTTGAAAGTGAACGTTTTTTCTTACTGCGGTGTTCATACAAGTTCAAAATAACGTTTCAAACAGTATCATACTATCGCAACCGTTACATGATGTAACGGTTACCATAGTAATTCTGTACAACAGCTCACCGTTTCACATTTTTCTAAACTTTCCAACTGCATGTGGAGTTACACCTATTCTGACTATATGTGACCCGCCTACTTCTCACTTACTTCAACATCACTCCTTTGTCATACTGACCACTGCGGTGGACACTACAAAACACAGATTTCGTTATTACAGGATAACTGCACATGTCAGTTTTTTGCATTGTTCACTATTTCTTTATATATATATATATATATATTGATTTTAAGCGGTTTCTCACCGATGCGTCAATCCACTGGGCCCGTCTTTAGCAGTTCCTTTCGTACACTGTTTCCCGTTTTATTCGTCACGAATCGCCTCACGACTGTCATTGATACATTACAAAAAAAGAACTGGAAATGCAAAAATGTATGTATACGAATCGCTTCTGGGTACATCCATACATCATCCTTCAACCCTTCTCAACCTCTGTGTGATCATCGTTATTCAACATCGGTTTCGGATGGAATCCACAAATGACTATGACCATGTCATAATACAGTCACCCTCATTTCCCCTCTCATCCGATACATATCCGTAATCCCCCCTGCACTATCCAAATTCCTCCCTGCATTTGACTCCGTGTCATGTTAACGACTTTCTTCATTTAAAATTCGACGGATCCAACTCATTTGAGCTCATGGACCATCTTTTCGTTGATAAACGAATGCCTCCTGGTACACGTGGCCGTATACATTCCTGTTTACATCATTCACATAGAAATGGAAAGGAACGTGATTCTTCAAAAAGTGGGTACGTGACCGAAAATTCGTCCTTTGCAGAGGTAACTGCTTCGGTAAGAATAACACTACACTGCGACTAGACCTGGCCATCGGCAGGTCGCTCGGCAAGGACGAAGAGGCGTCTTTCCCAGCGGGCGAGAAGATAGATAGGAAATGTAAAGAACTAAAATATATTTCTGTGTGCGATAAAATCACAATTCCGTCCCATCTGTTGGAATATAGTTCTTCTTCAAATAATGAGAGCCCTCCATAGAGAAAAGGTCAGAGTTCTTCCAGGTAATGATATTTATAACAAAATTCTTCACAAATGAAAACTTCATCGTAAATAATTTGTCCCAATCTCTTTTACCGCTTACAAAATATTCTCTTGACCACACGGTTCATTGCGTCCGTAGTATTTTGAACTTTGACATATTGTCCGTTAAAAATTAAATTTTTAGTATAATCAATGTGTGTCATTTCAATAAAATTAGTATTACCATTACTATGACAACTTTTTATGTAAGAGAACAGTTACTTAGATAAACAGGCATTTTCATTTCAAGCACGCATCGAAATTGTGATTAATATTTTAAAAGAATTGAGTTTATTATATTCAACATACAATAAAAAATTAAATGGAACAAACAAAAACAAAAATAAACAAATGCAATTTCCAGGTTTGCATACTACAATCCTAAATTATACCATTGCACACTTCAGTTTTATTGGCGACATTTGCTCACTATGTCATCCCTAATCTTATGGCAGCCATCAACAGATAGAACTTGCTTTGAGAATAATCTTGAATCAAACTCAGGGTCACAAATTATCTTAATAACTTCTTCGACATCCTTTCTCCCCTTATGAGTTTCCAGGATGTGTAGCGATACAGCCAATGATTTGTTCAATACTCCAGCTTGACTTTTTTCCATTTCCTGTCCAAGTTCAATTGAGGACTGGTCATAATCGTTACCGTTATCACCACTGACAGCCGCCTGTTCCCGCCCGTGTTTTCTACAATTCGATAAATCCATGACGATACAAAATGTTTATGTTGCTTTTTCCTTATCAAAACAGCTCGGTCAGAACAAAAGAAATATCATTCAGTTCTGCCTATTCTACGGGCTATGGTTTTTTAAATTATAAATATAGGTCTCAAAAATTTTCGTAAACACGTAAAATATTTCACGTGCACCTTCATACATTAAGATCTTTCTATATTCAGCATACCGTGCTTCCGTAAAATCATTCCCAGTACTTTCAACCACACTAATTAAGCGTTCTTCCAACAATTATCATCGTTCCGGCCTACCTCCGTGGTCACCGCCACATCACAGAACATTTTGCCGATACAGTTCACATTTTTAAATGTGGATCAAAATCTATTTCCTAATTTGGTTTTGATTTCTATTTCCTGTACTGTGCCTTCTGATGTTTCATCATTTTCTTTTTGGCACATTCTTAAACACATTTATACAAAATTAAAAATTAAAATTTAAACATTGACTATGCTACCAACATGTCCTTTTCGTGCCATTTTCTGATATTAAATTTTACATAAATTCTTGTATCTTGGGTCAATTTCAAGCAATTCTCTTAACTTTTCTGAAACAGTCACATTCCCTCTTCCTTCCCTTTGGCACTGTCGGTTCGACCATTTTTGTCAACACCTTATCAACGAGCGATCATTGGCGCCGAAAATAACATTTCGGTCTTCGTCAAAGCTCCACACCGACCCAAACGTGTCATGTTCCATCGCGACAACAACAATTAGATCAAATCATATTCCAGTGGATATACGTATAAATATCTACTCTTTCGCTAATTGTACAATTTCCATCATATCATTACAAATTACTAACTTTCCTTCTCTATGCTTGGTTGTTGCAATTTCTGTTTTCAGGTAACTTAGTTCCATTCCTTTACATACTCCGTCATCCGTACAGGTTCGTAACGATATCAATTTTCATATTTACACTACATGACTTTGTCTTTTTCATATACAATTTACTAACATCGCATCGATTTATATTATTATTTATGTGTTTTTCCTATGTCAGCAGATGAACAAAAGACATCATGTCTATGATATGGACATGTCACAATTTCGTTATGGTTTCAGTGGACTTTTTCAGTTGATTTTAGCGTGTGTTTTCTCTGTTTTATATGATATTCTGATTTCTCTATTTCTTTTTATTTATCACAATGTTCAATATTCCACTCTTTACCCCATTTCATTTTTCATTTCATTGTCAAATTCATATTCATATTGTATGATATTATTATTATTAATAAAATTAAATATATCACGTATACAGTAATTAGTATAAATGTATTGCAATATATATCGCCCATATTCCATATAACATTCCCATATACCATCATTCTACATATATATATATATATATATATATATATATCACATATATACACCGATAACGGTCACTACACATCCACATTCCCATTCATCAAATGAATGATTTCTGGATTCACCATTCACGTTTCCATCCAAAAACTGTATGTAAAAATGTAGTACCACTACGCTTTTACATTCAAAGCGCGAAAGAATAGGTTAATGTGACATTCATAAATAACTACATTTTTCGTAGAATTTTATGAAGTATTCATTCACTCTCTCATACAAAAGGTAGACTCGCGGGCCTGGTTCACATACATCAAATGTTTCAATTTTTCTAGAAAGTTTTGCATGGCCCATCCACTTTTTACTACAAAATTTGTAGATTTTTATATAGTAAACATACACTAAAATGTCCGTTGCCTGAAAGATATTTTGAATTACACATTCATGCAATCTTCCGACACGTGAAAGGGAGCCCAGACTATTTCCTTCATTTATTTTCCACCGTCCGTAAGTAAAATTTTTATGTGTCATGCATTAAATTCTACGTAATCTGTATGCCCAAAATTCATGGCTCATTCATCTTTCCTTTAAATTGCGTAGATTTTGTCCGTAGTTAACATACGTAACTATCCATTCCCTGTAGTCTTGTCTATGTATACTACACAGACCCCCAAAATTTGCATGGCCTAGTTTATGTTTACTCCACTCAAAAACTACGCCGTTTAGAAGTAGGCATACATTTACCGAAACACAGACGTCGGAAACGACACCATCCTTGACTAGAAAGATCGTTCCGTGGTGACAATAGATCTCTGGCCCCGTCCTGGTTGTCATTTCTGTTGTTGCTTACTTAGTTTGGTCTTCAGGACCGAAGCCATTTGTATGATTTCCAAAAACAGGAGTGGATGTTGTCGTTGACGTTCAGGGAGAAGGGAGAAGAGAAGAAAGAGCTGAACGTGAAGGTTTTCGATTTTTATAACTACTACGTTTTGTCCTCCGGGTCGAAGCCTCGTGTATGATTTCCGATAACGAGTGTTGACCACCGCGATAAATGTTACATATATTATTTTTAGTTGCCAACTTTTGCCTGGTCATCTGGGTCAAAACCGCTTGTTTGATTTCCGAAATCAAAAGTGGATGTTGTCGTTGACGTTAAGGGAGGAGAGAGAAGAGGAGAAAGAGCTGAACGTGGAGGTTTTCAATTTAGATGACTACTACGTTTGGTCCTCCGGACCGAAGCCTCATGTATGATTTCCGATAACGAGTGTTGACCGACGCGATAAATGTTATATATATAATTTTTAGTTGCCAACTTTAAATATGTCGTCCACGAGCGTTCTTCAAATTTTTCAATAGAAGTTTTAATTTCAGCTACAGCGCTGATTTCTTTACCCTCATGGTAAAGAAATCACACTCAAGATAAATAAACCAGCACTGTAGCTGTAAATAAATCAGCACTGTAGCTGAAATTATAACTTCTATTGAACAATTTGAAGAACACTCGTAACAAGGCTTGTTTTTTCAATTTAAGAATTCATTCGTGCGCATCGCCTAGTCCTACGACTCCTTTGGTGATGGTCAGGCAGCGGAGATGTGTCATCCATAGTCTCACGACGCTCGACATTGTTATTGCTTCTAGCACGTCTTCTATTTTTACCATTTTTTTTACCATTTTTTTTCTTGTTCATTTTTTCACTCCGTTTACCACTTTCTTTTTCTTCAGTAACTAAATTTACCGCAACTACATCACTATCAGAACTCGAAGAACTACCACTTCCACCTTTCGAAGAGGAAGGTGGAAGTGTCCTTGTCTGCGCTTCATGAAGTATCTGATCTTTTTGATTTCGTTGGTTCTATTATTATATATTATTATATTTGTTGCAATATATTACTTTAGATAATGTATTATTCATAGATGTGTTGATTTTTTTCTGTATGCAATCCGTACTATTATTGTTTATGCTGGAATTGGTTTCGCAATTCCAGCTCTTTCCGTTTAGATTTTTTTTTCTGTCTTTTAACAGAAAAAAAAATCATTATAGTAATCGTTTCAGGTTTCTTCCCATTTTTATTCTAAAAATATCTGCCAATTATACTATGGATGTTGCATATTTGTTTGCAGTCACACATATTGTGTCACGCATCACAAATCTTTTGTTCTTTCAGTTGCCTATTTTTTTCTCTTGTCCTTTCTTTTTGAACTCCGTTTCATGCATATCTTCCTTGATTACAGAAAAGTGTACAATACACATCACGAGCGTGTGGGGTTTCGTCTATGCGTAATGTTGTATTTCTTTTTGTTGGGCCGAATAGCCCAATCCAGCCCGTCACCATACAAAGTCTCTCTTAAACTAATCTCAAGTTCATTGTCCTACACAGCTACAGTGTACAACATAGCGTCAGGAATAATTTAATATATAGGAATATAGACCTGTAGTAACCGCTCTTATTTTTTTGCGTCCGCTCGTCAACTCGCTACCGCTTCAAAGAGCGGTTACTACAGGTCTATAATCAAAGGGCGGGAAACATGAAAAACGCGCGAGGCAAGATAGGGTTTAATCAAATTTTATTTTGTTTTTTTGTTTTTTAGGTCGGTGAAAACAGCCGAAGCTGAACCGTGCTAGCGAAAGAGACTATGTTTTATTCTTACTGATGTTTATCATCTTTATGCTTAGAGTGACGTTATTTTCTTCCACTACGATGTCTGGATGACGTTGGCCAATTGGATGGGCCAATATGGTGACTGCGCATTTGACGTGGCTGGGAAGCATCTTGACTAGATGTAACTCTGTGAGTATGGCCTCCGGTATGGTGACTTTGAGTTCGAACTAATCTTGATGTATCCCGACTAGATGAGCTTGCCTGACCAGATGAACTTGCCTGATTAGCAGGTGGAGTTATGCGAGAAAATTTATACTTTTTCTCGTATTTTTCTACCATATTTTTTAGTTGATGATTTTGTATATACAACGCTTTACATGCTGCTTGCATAGCAACATAAGAATTACGATCCCGACTTGGTAAGGCTTTAGAATCTACCATATCCTTCATAGCCTGCACCAAATCACTTTGGGAGAGTTGCCCATTTTCAAGGCCAAGAACAATACCAGCATTGCCCATCATGAGCTTAATATCACCAATATCGGTCGAAATTGATGGAACCCTTTTAAAGTGTGCATCACTTATACAAACAGGAAGAGATTCTTCTGCGCAATTGGATGCCAGAACATGACAATCGGCAAGATGCATCCATGCTTGAGCTGAGGAAACTTGCCCCGCACAATAAGTATTGGACAACTTTTTTTTAGCAATGAGTTCTTGAATTTTTGTGACTTCTACCCCGTCCCCAAGAAGAATAAGTTGCACCTTACGACTAGGGTTACGGTTACGGTTACGGCTGCTGCTGCTGCTGCCTTGATTGTTACTTTCATTGATTGTTTCAACAGCCTTTGCTACGGCATAATGCCCTTTACATTTATCATCAGCACGAGAAGCAACTATGAAAGTAAAGTGGTCACTTTTTAATCCAAGTCCAGGGAGTGTCTTCTTATTGTTATCAATTTCCTCAATACCATTCATCACTTTGTGGCTCTTATCCAATGCTTGGCTTGTAGTTGCAATCTGTTTAAAATCTTTGTGCTTGTAAGGGGTAAGGTTCTTATTGGCCACATAGAAAAGTACAGTGCGGGTCTGAAGCATCTTTGGAAAATAATTGTAAATCATACTTGCTTGCCTATTATTTGGATCACTTGATAGAACTTTGAGAAACTGTTCAACTTCTCCATGTTGCGTGACAGCTAAACATAATTTAATTTCTTTTTTAGATACTTCGATCCTTATCTGATCTGTTAATTTTGTGAGAAGATTATCAGCTTCTGCGCCATGGGAGTGCATGAGTAATTTCGACTTTTTGTTGAGATCAGATAGACAATATGCAATCGCCTTATCGCTATCTTCGAATGCATCATAAAACTTGATTGTAACGCGACTGCTGATTCTACTAACAGCATCAGGGCGGTAGGGGTGTGAAGATCTGACCATAAGAATGACACTATCGTATTCTCCAGAGCGAGCGAGTTCATTGGCATGATTAATAGCGGTCATTCGCGCTCCACCCTCTTTAATGGGTGGCATAAAAACAACTGCGCGTGATATTGGTGCCATGTTGAGGAGTGTTTGAGCGTGATACTGATGCTAGTTCACTTAAGAAGTTGAGTAGAAATGTTGCGTGATGAATGGGCTACATAATTTGCATGGCATTTATCAGCTTTTATTGTGTTTTAATCATGACACTCTTATGAATTTCATCAGTGTATACAATACCACTGAACTAGTAGTTCGAACGACTGGCACTTGAAATATAATCCGTATGACCACTCTTAACTCATGATTGAAAAACATGCACGTCAATAGTTTTTCTACAAATAGTTTGTAATTTGATATTTGATATTTGATATTTGATATTTGATACAAATTATGAATTTTGGACTATCAAACATTTTCGTCCATTCTCTGTCTTTATCAACCAACTCACAGAAGTGATTCTCTGGAAGTTGTGAACTTAGAACTACTGAGAACAAGCAATAATTTTCTGGTTTCGACACAAATGCATGAGTCTCGTTCTGAAATTGAAAATTTTCATTCATCTACTCCAGACATCTCTGCATCCAAGTTCCACAAAAGACACGACAAATGACAACTTTTCTTCAGGTAGAGTTTTAGCCAGTAGCTCAGTTTGAAATTTCGAAACGACATTCCTTGCGTAGCGTCTTGCTCTCTCATCCAGTAGACCTCTACTAACAGTTTCGTCGTCTGTCAGCGTGGTTATTGCACCTTTCATTATCTCCAATCGATCTGCAGTGCAATGCACTGCCGTAAAAGGGGGTGAGCCGGTCACTAAAGGGTGTTTGGAGGCCTTCTGTCCGAGTAGCTCGTAATCATTATACCTCACCAAAAAGAAGGATAAAGAGAGGTAAAATGTCGGGTTAGGTAATTAATATGCCGACGATTGATCGTGTCGGTTGTTGAACTTACGAAAACTTGTCGTACCTACTTTTACTTCCGCACACAGTGCGCGTTCGCGATTCCCCAGCAACTCTTTAAGAGTCTTCAGGAGTCCGTGGGAAATCACGAACGCACACTGTGTGCGGAAGTAAAAGTTGGTGATCAGCTGCCTCAAGCAATGATCATCATTTATGAGGCTCATTAGCGGAAAAGTCTAGTAACGGTACGCCAGGTATTCAGCACAGCCGATGTCGAGTCGAGTCTAACTCGAGTAGCTATTTGCGTGTCACCTAAGGACAACTTGTCTTACCCTCGAAGGGTCCGATACAATGGACACGCACAGTAAAGTACGACAAGTTATAGGTACGGATTTGCCAAATCACCATTACTGTACTGCACAGTATACAGATGGAAATGATCCCCGCAGCCCACTTTGTTATCTGTATAATAGCATCATCATATTATCCGAAACGTGTACACTATTTACAAGTAGAATTTAGAATTATACCCATAAGCAAAAACGGCTATCAGCCGAAATCATCACGTGTCGTGACAACATCGGCTTGAAGCTCATGACGAAATAAACACCGAATCCCATTGTGAAGGAAAATAAAAATAAATAAAGTTACTGAATAGGAAATGTAGTACCTCGCCAGGAGCAGGTACTGCTGGCTACCCACAATAATGGTATCAACTTTTAACTTCGTCTCTCCTCCCTTTCCACCTGTCATTTTTCCCTCTGTCTTTCCACTTTTTGACACGCGTTTTCCCCTATTTCTCTCATCCACCACGTGACGTGCTTTCACACCTGTAGGCTTTGGTCTACAGGTCTGTAAGCACCACCAGTTTTTGGACAATAAATATCGTCTCGGCGGCGCCAACTGGGCACGAACAGGACGGGTATATTTCCCCTGGTAACAACTCGACCCCGAACCTTCGCATCAATTCCTACGAAACTCCGCGAACCAACCACCAGAACCACCTACGGACGGGCCGGACAGAGACGGTACTCCAGTGCTCCCCCATGTGCTCGGTCTCCGAAAGGCGCCACTGGTTGTGTTGAAGCACGAGACTGTCTGAACTTCCGCCCTCGCCTCAACAACGGTGTTACATTCCACCGTTTCGTCAAGCATTCTTCCCGCTCTACCAACCCTCGAATTCGCCCGAAACCTCCCAATTCACTCTGGGTGGGGTACTACATTAAAGGAAACATAAACCCAAAACGGCCGTTGCCATCTAGGGGATTGAATCTGATAACGAAATCATCAGGAGCACAGTGGTAAAAACTACGTGTGTACCAACCCTCGTCGTGTCAGCGTCTTTAGCGACTAACGATGGGCCCAACCGCGAGACAAGGGTTCGAGTGGATACTACTGTAGATCCACAGTCTTACTACCTCCGTGCGTCTGTGTTTCCGGAAATGGACTGTACCGTCCAACGCATGTTCTTTGTTGCAAAAAATGCACGGAACTGTGATCTTTTGATTAAAATGAATTGCCGCATCCACTGTGGCGCAGTTCCACACTGCGAATTGGAGCAGAACCAACGAG
>JAULBU010031743.1:0-16359 GCA_032358235.1 Odonthalia washingtoniensis
TTACTGCACAAAGTAGCGGAGCAGGAGCCACCGGTACAGTGTCATGGGAAACAATATCCTAAATTCAGATGGAGATTGTGAAAAGCCACCTAAAAATGTGATCCTACACTAAAAAAATGTATGACAAAAGTCACAAAAAATCACGTGTCTAAAAACGAATTGCACAACAACATCTACAATCATATCTTCACCATCAACATTCTCTACAACATTATCACTTCATTTATCATCATCAGATATTCCCAAACTTTGATTATAAATTTTAATTGAACGTTGCATATTTTGAAAGGTTCTTAATAATTGTGAAGTCCATTATACTAAATCTTGTTGAGATTAAGTACCATAAAATAATGAACTGTCAGCTTGTAATTTTTGGCGTCCGTTCAAGTGTCTTACTATTCATAGTCTTCGTTATCTTCTTCATTGATATTATCATATCAGTATATACCAATCCTTTTCTTAACAAAGAAAAGAACAATTCCAGGTCTCGTTAATACATTCCCTTTTTCCACGTTTTTTATTATTATGATAAATCCGATTCATGACGAGTGTTATGAAATAATAATCATAATATAAGAAAAAAATATATGATATTATTACAAAAATTAATGTTAGATTTTTTTCAGTCGAAACAACTCGGAACAAATTATATGTCTTTTCGAGTATCTGAGTAGGGGCAGTGATAACACCATTGTTTGTTACATGGATGTGACTCAAAACGTCACACCTTAATTAACAATTATGTAGTCACTTCTGCACTAGTGCCTGCCTGCAACTGTGTAAACATCAAAAATAAGTTATGACTTTTATGGTTCTCACTGCCAATCTCGGCAGTTGCGAAGAAGCTCCATCCCTATATTTCCGTATTGCTCTCAATTTACGCCAAAACCAACAACATATGCAGGATTTTAAGATTTTCTACCTTTTCAATACAAACAAGATTTACTACCTTTTCAATAAAAAAAGTTTTACTGCCTTTCCAAAAGTAGTAAGCACCATCTTGTATCATTCTTAACATCCCTTACAATAACAATCAGATCGAAACTAGATAACATAGTACTTTTAATTCAATATTCTCAGCTGAACTTCTACTATCATCATATCTTCCAAATGCAGGAATAGCTGCTGCTAACACAGCAGATCTTCCATTTAAAACATCCGTAATTCCAGCTCCAGCTATATTTGTCGTTTGTTGTTCCATATCTTCATGAATAGCGACACGGCCTTATATTCCCATCTTATCATAATCTTCAATACAAACAATACCACCATCGTCCAAAACAATACCACCAACTTCTAGATAAAATTCACCATGGATTTTCTCTTTATTAACAGCCTTCCACAGATGTTCCGTGATTTTTAATAATTGAGATTTAGCAGTTGAATGATCCCCCAATAATAAAATATTGATATAACCTCTTACCTTCATACTGTCAGGAACTGATTTATGTAAAGCACCACCGAAAAGTGGACATGCAATTGCTTTTTTTATATTCATGTCCGAATATGTCAGGCGCTATACTCTTACGTCAAAACCAAACATTAAATTGTTTCTACTACCACTATACCCAGCACCTTCCTGAACTCTTATACCGAAAACGCTGACATATGAAGTTTTAGCACTGACCATGAATCCACCACCTTGGCCACCATTGTTAATACCCCTTCTACGTAAAGTACGATATGGAATGATGAAATCATATTGTATTATGAAGTGTAAATAGAAGGTGATTTGTAATAATTATATAGATGCTCCCTTTATTGTAAAATGGTAATGGAAAAGAGGAGAACTGAAATAATTAATAAGAGAATAATTATTAAGTGTTCAGTCTCCTTAAAATATGGAAAACTCCAAAAAACGAGAACTGAAATAATTATGAGGGGAATTGTTATCATTTCGTGTTTAGCTTTAACATTTTTGGAAAAAAGACATTATAAAGAAGAAGACAGAATCGAATGAATAAAATAAACGAGGAATCGTTTATCCTTTGTTGAAAGAGTATCATTCGGTGTAACTTTGCCAACACCACGTCTATTAGCTTGTGACTATGAACGTCACTGGATTTAATAAAGATTTTGCAACTAGCAGCAGACAACCTTCTCAAGTACATCAATTAATAATATTAAATGATGCACTTAAAAATATTTCATATTATAAGTCGACCAAACTGTCTGCTGTAAGCAAACAACAACAAAACCTGTAAAGAAGGATAGCTGAACGTATTGTACGCGTTATATTTACCTTCTACCAACTCCTGGTGTAGGTGCCCCTGATGCAGATTACACGCCCAGTATTTCAACTGTAACACCAAGTGATACATGATCTGTTAAGAATCACAGCAGAGCATAATTGATCACGACACGTGTAGCGGTAGTTTTCATTGGTGAAACCAAGAATAAACGACGCAATTCGGAACATTTCATTTTTAAATAAGTATGTGCGTACGAATTTTTTTAAAACGGTACAGTATTGTATTTTTAAAAAAATACTGTGTCGTTTTTAAAGTTTCATTGTTGTGTTGTTCATTAACTATACGAAGTTGTTGCACAGAAAAAAAGTGATCCGAAATGTCGTCTAAACTGCACAAAATCAGCTATTCTCGTTTTTCGTCCTGTTGAATTACTCAATTTTTTGTGGTCCACAGTTGATTATTGTGAAAGAATGTCACGTAAACTCTTGTAAATATAAGGGGAGTCTCATAAATTTCATGCAAAAAATATATACTACTAATGCACAAGTGCATACCTCCTACTTTATAAATTTAGTTGTTCCTGTAGGTAATGTTAGATTTTTTTTACCAGAAAAACTTGGAACAATTGATATGTCTTTTCGGCTGTCTGAGTTGGGGCAGTGATAAAAACATTATTTATTACATTGATGTGACTCAAAATGTCACACCTAACTAATAATGTTGTAGGTACTTGTGCACGTGTGCACAAGTGCCTGCCTCAAAATAACTGTTATATCTTTTTTGACCAATCAGTTAGATTAATTCAATTTTTCAATTAAAAATATAATTGGATTAGAAAACTGAAACCCGGTTTCAATTCCACTTAACTGAGAAAAAGTCCGTTAGTAAACGCGATGGACATTCCATTTCAATTGAACAAGAAAGGCTAGTATTATTTATTTTGGGAATTAGTTATTAGTAATATTTAATATTAGGAATTATTTATTATAGTTATTGAGGCGGTGCGATGCTACAATGTTTGAATTCTCTTTTTTCTCTTCCCCGTTCCCATTCAACTCGATGAACAGTGGTAATCTAGTTGCAAAAAATAAATTAGAAAATAAATTGTAAATAAATAAATTACTGTACAGTCTAGTCATTTAACCTTTTACCCTCGAATGATCGAATAGTCAGAAAAGTGTCGCATATATTTTGTGGAGTACAAATAGCCAATTTTCCGTAACCGATACCAGGACTTCGTGACCCTAGACTTGGTTGATTTCACTTCGGTTGATATTGAGAACTCCCCGCTAGCGGTGAGAACCATGGTTGGCCGGGTAATGCCGTAATTTCATGCCTCGTTGCAGGTGCGGTTGGAACGCCATCGGTTAGGCGAGTTTTGTTTTTTATCTATGGTTCGGGTCACCTCCCCGTGAAGGTCTTCAGCGTGCACGGCCCGTGTCCGATTGATAGTTCAATATTGTCGGTATGATTCTATAACTTTTTTAAACAATTTAATCATCTCCCCGTGATGAATTTTAGTTCACGTTAAGCAATTAGTAATTATTTATTAGTCATATGAACGCATTACTTTTTATAAGGAATTATTTATTAGTCATATGGGAGTATTATTTATTATTATAAAACTAATACTTTGTTGGAGCCCATCATTACTTTATTATATCTATTATATTCATTAAACGATAGATTTTAAACAACAACAACTACCTTGTAAAGCAAAACATAATAGAATAAATTCTAGTAAAACAAATAATTATTTTTTTGGAAAAATTATTTTTTTAATTTGAATTCATGTCACACTGAAGACCATCGTGATTAAATTAACCTTCAGAATTATTTTCCCTTATTAGTTTCTCCAACTCTTTGAATTTGCATTCATCTGGCTTGTATGTCTAGTTGAAGATAACTTCACCAAGTTTGCTGTACTCTAAAGCTAAGAGCTTTCTATTATAGTATTTGTATTTAAGTGTCATCGCTCGACTTCCTTGAGGTCAGTCATTGAGAGGAACCATTAATTTTTTTTAGGGCAACCTCTTTCCCATTGCTCAATTTCCTCCCGCCAATCTTTCAAGTCAGGAATATGACTGAAGTAGTTCGTTGTAGTATTATTTGAATCAGATGTAGAAGGAAGTCTATTTTCTGCGACGCACTCATTCTCATCATAGTCGCGCTTCATCTTGAGGGGCTTCTGTAATTCTGTAATTTGATTAAGAATATTTCCAGTAAAGGTCTTGATCTCTTGTGATAACAACAATTGATTGGCTGGAGATGATTGCTCCATTTGAGCAAGCCGTGTGCTAATACAATACTGAACAGATTTTACTTCCCTCCCAATATCTTCAATTGTAGAAACGTTTCTATTGAAAAGAAGAGCATCGGACCCACGTGTCTATAAGTAATGAGATACTATACTATATCGTATTCAAATTTTCAAATTTAAAAAAAATCAACGAGTTTTCTTGAAGAACCGCTAATATCAGCCTGATTTTAAAGAAAGACCTATGTGCTTTTTTAAATTTACAAAATTTTAAACTGGATCATTGCGTTGTTTGAGAAACAATCATTTCTTAAGAATGAGACATGATGTTCCGAATCACAATGTTGATACTGACAATCGTACCTATCGGAACCATTACACCGTCTCCTACAATTACAATGAGATTAATAAACTTGTCTTTCAATAAATAATACAAAAAAGTACAATTATTTTTAAAATTTTGGAACAATTTTATGGGCCATTACATACTCTTTCATGAAATTATTTTTAAAAAATGGACCGGTTGCTCCTAAAATAGAAAAAATTGTTCCAAAAATGTAATATTTTGAAGAAAAAGCACATCCCCACCGAAAAATTGCGATCTGGATATTCTAATACCCGGAACTACTTCATCTCAAGTTGTTCCGGCCTCTTATTTGTTACATATTGTCACATAGTCACATTGCGTGATACGTGAAACCCTCCTTATTATTATTTAAAATTTAATAATTAATGAGGCACAGGTGTTGGCGGCGTGAGTTTTTCCAGATGTTATATAAGTTGTTCCTGTAGGTAATGAAAAAATTATGCAATATTCTGAATAAATTTTTAAAAAAAGTTCCCTATTCCTCATAAATTTTGTGGTGCATATTGTGAGATTTTGCCGTATTCTGATTGATTAGCGTGTTTTTAAAATTTTTCTAGAAATTATTTTGTAGCAGCTTCCACTCAATCATTCTCAAACTACAGTACTGATTAAAATGAGAAAGTGGCAGGAAACGAAAAACAAAAATGAGGAAGTCACCTCCCCTGACTTTTTTCTTCAGTGGTTCCCTTTTTTTTCTTTTTTTTCTTTCTTCTTCCCTGTATTTCAGAGGCGTGCAGAGACGCCCCAACATGGTACTCTCGTGGAGGCCCGATTCAACTGGCGTATTTAAGGGGGACTCGGATGTTAGGCGTTTCTCCTTCTTCGTCAAAAATGTCATTATGCGAGGCAAAAGTGACAAGGAGAAAGCGTCCGGGTTGGTTGCCTACCTCTACTGCCCTGCGTGCGATTTCTTCTACGACAACTTTTCAGCGGACGGAAGGATGAGGCCCGAAGCTTCCGAATTAGTCCGAGTGAAGGAGGCCCTAATCGATCACTTTGGAGATAGCGAAGACGCATAAGACCTCATCCATAATGCAATGGCCGCAAGACTTTGCACCGATGATCTCGTCGTCTCGTTACGTGAAATGGATCGTGACTTAGAGAAGGCAAAGTTCAATGACGAGCCAAAGTTCGGGTTATTCCGCACTTCAATGATCAAGATACTGGAATTAGCGCATTTTATTATTTTCAGATGTTGTTTCGACTTTGCGACGGCGAAGCAAGCTGTCATAGTCTACAAGAAGGGGAAGACATCGTTTCAAGCTTCCCCTAGATATGTTGAACCGACTAAGTTACTTGCTTGCCCAGACGCTCGTGTTCTAAATGTGGAATACAAAGTTGACGCCCTGGCGGATCAACTGTCCAAACTGACTCCTATGATGAAAAAGACCTCACAAGCCAGGAGTAGTTCCAGTATGGACGGAGAACGGACTTGATCGTATTTTCATAAGCCTGGTTATTTTGCTAATCACTACACTGAAAAACCCCATCGAGATACACGTTGTACGAATTGCTACAAGATGAGACACTCAGAGGCGACATGCTGGGTTCGAACCGATAAACTGGAGAGAAAGGCTGAGGAAGAGAAAAAGAAATATGAGACAAACAATAATTCGAATGTCAGCATCATTATGGAGAATGAATGTATGGACCCAGATCTAGCCCTTTATGGGAATGCCGATGGAGAGCCCGTGCCCAATATCGCCCGTCTAGAGGGCAAGGTAAGTTGGATTATGGTGAATACGTGGATCGATTCAAGATTAGAGATAGTAATGTCACGCTACCACTGAGACCTGACACATCCAAGTATCACCATGTCAAGAGCAAAACGGACAGTGAAGACTTCACCTCCGATACTGACATAGTTCCGGATTCTTCGTCGGAAGAAGAAGGGTATGATCAAGAGAGACTATTTGTACTCACAATTATAGATGATTGAATTCAATACCTTGGTGACGACGTCTCAGAACGTGAGCTTAATCGAGACATTTTACGTGCAAGATTGGCCCATTTGTCTGATTACTACTCAGGAAGAATCTTTTCATCTCTGAAGGAGTCAGATATCGTGGTATAGAGTCTGGACGACCTCCGTCCAGCGGATGTGCCCATCAAACACTCTTTTGAGTTGGTGGATACAGAACCTATCCAGATCCCGTCTCTTCGTATGTCCCCGAGTCATAATGACATTGTTCAGGAAGAACTGGACAAGATGCTGGAAGCTGGGGTCATCACCCCTACTATATCTCCGTGGGCGTGTCCCTTGGTAATATCCACAAGAAGGATGGAAAGCCAAGGTTCTGCGTGGATTACCGTTCGTTAAATCAGAAGATGAAAGCTGACCGTTGGCCACTCCCGAAGATACTGGAGATCTTCGATGATTTGGAGGGCAGTGTAATTTTCTTAAACATGGATTTGTTTTCTAGCTATTTTCAAGTAGGCATGCCTGAAATGTGCAAAGAAAAGACAATGTTTGTTTGCCGGTTTGCAACTTTCCTATTTGAGGACATGCCTTTTGGCCTTATTAATGCACCGTCTACCTTTCAGAGAATGATGGACATCATTTTCGCAAGAATTCCGTTTGTGAGTTTATCTCGATGATGTCGTGGTTTTCTCTAAGTCGGAGGAAGAACCTCTCGAGCATCTCTTACAAGTCTTTCAGCTGACCGCGAAGCATGGGCTGAAGTTAAAAATTTCAAAATGTTCGTTCGTCCAACTCAAAAAGGAGCTACCTGGACCTATCATGGATTCGGTGGACGTTTCTGTTGACCCGTCAAAAATAGAATCCATTCGCATGGCCCAGATTCCAGCTACGACGACATAGTTGTGTAGTTTCCTTGGGTTGACGAGATATTAGCGCCGTTTTGTCAATCGTTTCGCAGATACTGGTTCCGCCCTACATGCGCGGACTTCGGGAAAAGGCCCTTTCAATGGAATCCCGACATGAATATAGCCTTTGCGAAGATCAAAGTGGCGCTCACGTCACCGCCCGTTCTGTCGTCCCCAAACTTTGAGAAGGGTTTCATTGTAGAAACTGACACATTGTCTGTTGCGATTGGAGCGGTACTATCCCAAAAGAAAGAGGATGGCCGTGTTCACCCTACTCAGTTCGCTTGTAGCATTATGAACAATAGTGAACGAAACTAAAGCGCCTGCTAGCGAGAAGCACTGGCGGTAATATTCGTTCTCAAGAAGTTTAGACTATATTTACTTTCATCTATACCATTTGTTCTCATCACGGGTCATCAAGCGTTGTGTTATGCATTTTCCAAGAAAGTTATTTATGACTACCTTGCGCGTTGGTTATAATTTCTCGCCGAGTATGACTTCAAGATAGATTATCGTGCTGGAAGTGAGAATTGTGCCACGAACTGCCTGTCCGGGCGTAATCAAGGTCCGGCTCCACCGGAAGGCGAAAATGAAGACGACCTTGCGTGTTCCGTGCAATTGGGTTTAACTTTCGAAGGTATGGAGCCTCATCTACTCGGTATCTTCCTTCACCTATCAGGTTTTTCGATTGAAGAGTATGAAGCAGAGGATCGAAAGATTATTCGACGCACTGCGAAGAAGTTTATGATTTGGGATGGAAAACTCTTCCGTCGCACCTACTCGGGGCCCGGCCTGGTGGCACCCCAGTCTAGTACACCTAGTATCCTGAAGGCCTTTCATGATGACCTTGGTCATTGAGACTTGAGAACAACCCAAAAGTTCATCTTAGCCCGATTCTAGTGGCCAGAAGTACATGGAGAGATTGTTGCATTTGTGCAACGGTGCGAAGGTTGTCAGCATGCCAAGCCGCTATCGCCGAACCATACCAAGAATTTTCTCCCTTTGAGTAGCCTGTTCACTGTCTTCTCCATCGACTTTACAGGCCCACTTCCCCCTTCTAGGGCAGGTAATCGCTATATACTTGTTGGGGTGGATCATTTGACGGATTGGCAGCTAAAAAGAGGGATCAAGGGGACTACGGCAGACGCGGTTATTTCTTTCCTTAAAGAAGAGATTCTTCGTCCGTTTGGCCCCCCATCAAAAATTGTGAGCAACAATTCGTCGTGCTTCACAGCACATGCCGTCCCAGACGTCATGGAAGAATGGGGCACGGAATGGAAGAAGGTCCTCGCTTATGCGCCGACCTCAAATAGTCGCGCCGAAAAAATGATTGGAACCGTTAAGAAGATCCTCAACACGATGGTGATAGGTGATGCGAAAGATTGGGAAGAAGTACATCCTGATGTTCTCTTCGGGTATCGCCGACGTCCTTTAAGAGGTGGTGCATCTCTATTAGAACTTTTGTATGGAGTGAAGCCCCGTGTGACAGCTGAGGAATTTTACATGATTTTAATCGTGCTGAATAAAGCTGCAACTACGAGAATATGGCGCATTTGTCTTTGAGGGCCAAGAGAATCGATGGTCAGAAAGTATCGCAGTCCTCTCGCCAAGTCTTGTCTAAAACCGAGTCTCACCTTTACAAACTTGGTGATCTCGTTCTAGTTTCCTATGGACCAGCTTTCAATAAGACTGTTAAGTGGCCGTCGTTAAAGTCTCAATATTATGGGCCGTGTCGTGTCATACAGGCGAAGTACCCGATATATGAGTTGTTGTCCCCCCCTATGGTCGTTATACACGGGTAGCCATTCATGCCCGCCGTCTCCTGTCATATTCAAAGCCCTATTCTTTCTAGGGGTAATTTTCTATTTAATGTACTATTATTGCATTATTAATTGGGTATATGCTTATTATCTGCTTGGATTTTTGGAAATAATCATTGTTCATTTTTTACACCTTATGCATTTGTTTTCAACATCATACTACTTAATCAACGTTTTTTTCTGGATCGTCTACAACGCTTCGTATTTGTTTAATCAGGATCGGGTTTCGTCTTGGTTACGGACCTCACATCATCGAAAAATTCAAAGTACTTCCGGTCTCCATCTCCACTGCAAATGAACAAGGATTCTTGACATAATCTGAGCGGATACTTTTCTGCACAGTCATACAACAGTGCCGGGGCTTGGCGAGCGTCAAGACAAACGCAGTGATTCAATCTTGAACGATCAACGGTACGAAGAAGGTACACACTCTGCGATTTGGGTTCTTCTACTAAATAGTTTAACAAGTTATAAGTGCATTCTTGTCGAACGACCCTTTTAGACGGATTTTCATCGAATGGTACGTATATCTTGTCAAGTGATACGGTCCTTCGATCATCAATACGGATCGCTCTCTGAACATCTGCATAATCTCGGAAGCTTGGACGATACCCATTCCGAAGAGTTCCCGCTTTCTGAGTTTCCATCTCGAAGTTCCAAAAGTACCTGGCCGTTTCCTAATTAACAACGAGTGAGATAGCGTTCGCAACAGCTGCGAAGATACATTTATCAGTGAAATCCGAAACGAACACTCGTTTAGGGATATAAAAGTGTGGAGACGCATATACGGAAGGAGATCGAGCCATCGTTTCGTTGATTTTCTTGCGTTCGCCACGATGTATTACGCACCGAGTGTCCAGCTCCAAGATGGTATCGACCCTTGATCGCACTTCCTTGATTAATATTACGTAATCGCCGTTGCTCTAACTGGGTCCTACCATTAGTGGTTTGATCCCGAAGAAGGCCAAAGTATATGAGTCAATCTCATGTACATCGCGTTCGTTTACACCGCGTCCATAATAAGGGCCGGCTATTTAATTGCTCCCGCCGTTCGAAAGCCAAACCATATCTATGATCCACGAGGGATCAAATGAACAACATACGTATGATCGTGTATCTTAGGGGTGGTCTGTTAGGCCGAGGGGTTTTTATAACGCGAGTTTAACTACCTCACAGGTTGCGTCTTGAAGAATGGTCGCAAGTTGAACCCCAAAAAGGAGGCGAGCTTCTGCAAGGTTTAGGTCGTGATGGTTGCGCTGACGATGAGATCCCTCCAGTTTGAAGTGAACGTGGTAGATCCGTTCATAGCTGGTATTACGTTTGTTCAATTTTAAGATATCGCTTCGTCCCGAATGCTCCAAGAGACGCGGTTCGAACGCGCGAGTAGCGTGGTCGTCGAAGTTGATTTCTGCATATACAGGTGGCAGGTTAGTGTGGCTGTGATGATGCGTTTCTTGGTTATTCTTACGGCGTCTTACCATATACACCGAGACAGTAGTTGCCCTTGGAACCCGCGCAGCTTTCATAGCTAATTGTTTGCGAGGAGCCTTACCTCCCATTGAACGTCAAAATGTTTGCTTAGTGCGCGCCAGAATATGAAGCATGCTACGATCAGATTGAAACTGAAACCTTCGAGGCGGCTCTCCTAACAAGCAGTGCATAGGGAAAGACCATGACGAAGATGGGAAAGGAAGGGATTTGCGTGCGTAATGAGCATGGAGTTGAGCGTTGTCTGTGCGTTGGTTCTTGTGTGTAGATGTGAGACGAGATGTAATTATTTGGGTTGAGATTATTTTGGTGGAAATATAACGATTTTTTAAGGGTCTTGGCCGGGCCCCGTGGTCCAGTGTCAGCAGGGGGTTGTGTGGTGTGCATTTTGGGATTTTGCCGCATTCTGATTGGTCAGCGTGTTTTTAAGATTTTTCTAGAATTTATTTTGTAGCAGCTTCCACTCAATCATTCTCAAACTACATTACTGGTTAAAATGAGGGAGAGGGATGAAAAGAAAAAGAAAAATGAGGAAGTCACCTCCCCTGACCTTTCTTTCCTTTTTTCAGTAGTTCCCTTTCCTTTTCCTTTTCCTTTTTTTCTTCTTCCCTGTATTTTCAAAAGCGTGCAGACGTGCCAACAAATTTTATGAAAAATAAGAAATTATATTAATTTATTTTGTAACAAATCTTTTTCTCCTGGACTGTATGTCGTCCACGAGTGTTTTTCAAATTTTTCAATAGAACTTCTAATGTTCTTCAAATTTTTCAATAGAACTTCTGTTGAAAAATAGTTTTCTTCAAATTTTTTGATAGAACTTCTATGGAAATATTTGAAGAACACCATTGGACGACATACAGTCAATAATGTGGCTGAAACTAAAATTTCAAGTTTCAATTTAAGCTACAGTGCTGATTTCTTTACCCTTGTTTTTTCTATTCCAGAATTCAGTCGTGCGCAACGCCTAGTCCTACGATTCTTTTGGTGATGGTCAGGCGGCGGAGATGTGTCTTCCATAGTCTCACGCCGCTTGACATTGTTATTGTTTCCAGCACGTCTTCTATTTTTACCATTAGTTTTACCATTATTTTTCTTGTTCATTTTTTTCACTCCGTTTACTACTTTCTTCCTATTCCTTCAGTAACTAAATTTACCGCTACTTCATCACTATCAGAACTCGGAGGACTAACACTTCGACCTTTCGAAGAGGAAGGTGGAAGTGTTCTTGTCAGTGCTTCATGAAGTATCTTTATTTTTGTTGTTCATTCGTAAGATCATTATTTTCTATTATATTGAAATTGTTTCAATTACTTACTTCTGAAACTTTATTATTTATAGATGGGTGTTGTTTTCTTTCTGTATGTTATCCGCAGTTTTAATATTTTTGCTGCAATTGTTTCCACAATTGCAGCTCATTCTGTTAAGAATTTGTTTTTTCATTTTCTATAACAGATTTTCTTTATCCATTATAGTAATCGTTACAGTTTTCTTTCCAGTTCTTTCTATAAATATCATCCAACAATATAATTGATGTTGTATATTTGTCAGTCGTCATAAATATTGTTCAGTCACGCATCTTTACTCTTTTGTCCTTTTAAGTTGCCTAGTTATTCGTGTTTTTTATTTTTTTACCCCGTTTCATGCATATCTCCCTTGATTACAGAAATCTACAAAACACATCACGAGCGTGTGGGGTTTCGTCTATGACATAATGTCGCATTTCTTTTTGTTGGGCCAAACGGTTCAATCCAGCCCGTTACAATACAAAGTCTCTTTTAAACTAATCTCATGTTCATTGTCCTACACAGCTACAGTGTACAACATAGCGTCAGGAATAATTGAACAAGAGATGAGCGAGAGGTTCTCAAAGACACTCTTATTAATTCCATCAGTGTATACAATACTACTGAACTAGTAGTTCGAGCGTCTGCCACTCAAATATAATCCGTATGACCACTCTAATTCATGATTGAAAAAATGGACTTCAATATTTTTTCTACAAATAATTTGTAATTTGATATTTGATATTTATGATTTGATATTTATGATTTGATATTTGATATTTGATATTTGATATTTGATATTTGATATTTGATGCAAAATATGAATTATGGACTATCAAACATATTCGTCCATTCTCTGTCTCCATCAAACAACTCACAGAAGTGCTTCATTACGTCGCTTAGAGCACTGATCAAAGCGACGTGACACTCCATGCTATATCGGCATCTGCTACTCGTGACATGCCTGAGTATTCAATACTGGAAGTTGGGAACTTAGAAATACTGAGATGAATCGATAGTATTCAGGTTTTGACACAAGTCCAGGAGTCTCGTTATGAAATTGAAATTTATCATTCATTTACCTTAGACATCTCTGCATCACAGATTCCACAAAATACAGGATAAATGACAACTTTTATTCAGGTAGAGTTTGAGCCAGTAGCTCAGTTTAAAATTTCGAAACGACATTCCTCGCGAAGCATCTTGCCCTCTCATCTAGTAGAACTCTACTGACAGTTTCGTCGTCTGTCAGCGTGGTTATTGTACCTTTCATTATCTCCAATCGACCTACAATGCAATTCACTCCCGAAAAAGGGGATGAGCGGGACACTAAAGGGTGTTTGGAGCCCTTCTGTCCGAGTAGCTCGTAATAATTATACTCCACCAAAAAGAGGGATAAACAGATATAAAATGTGTTTAGGTAATTAATATGCCGACGACTGATAGTCTCGGTCGTTGAACTTTACGAAAACTTGTTGTACCGACTTTTACTTCCGCACACAGTGCACGTTCGCGATTTCCCACCGACTCTTTAAGAGTCTCCAGGAGTCGGTAGGAAATCGCGAACGCGCACTGTGTGCGGAAGTAAAAGTTGGTTGTTCAGCTCCCTCAGACAATGATGAGGCTCATTGGAGGAAAAGTCTAGTAACGGTACGCCAGGTATTCAGCACAGCTGGTGTCGAGTTGAGTCTAACTTGAGTAGCTATTTTTGTGTCACCTAAAGACAATTCGACTCAACCTTGAAGGGTCGGATACAATGAACACGCACAGTAACGTACCATAAGTTATAGGCACGATTAGGACAAATCACCATTACTGTGCTGCACATTATACAGACGGGAACGATCCCGTAGCCCACCTTGTTATCTGCATAATAGCATCATCATATTATCCGAAACGAGTACACTATTTACAATTTGAATTTAGAATTATACCCATACGCAAAAACGGCTAACAGCCGAACTCATCACACGTGTCGTGACAACATCGGCTTGGGGCTTATGACGCCATAAGAACCGAATCCCATTGCGAAGGAAGGTAAAAAGAAATAAAGTTACAGAATAATAAATGTAGTACCTCGCCAGGAACGGATACTGCGGGCTACCGACACTAATTGTGTCATTTTTAACTTCGTCTCTCCTCCTTTTCCATCTGTCATTTTTCCCTCTGTCTTTCCATTTTTGACACGTGTTCTCCCCTATTCTCTAATCCACCCCGTGTCGTGCTTACACATCTGTAGCTTTTGCCCACAGGTCTGTAAGCACCACCAGTTTTTGGACAATAAATATCGTCTCGTCGGCAGCAGCTGGGCACAATTGGGACGGGTATCTTTCCCCTGCTGACAACTCGACCCCGAACCTTCGCATCAATTCCTATGAAAATCGGCAAACCAACCACCAGAACCACCCACGAACAGGCCAGACGAGGACTGTACTCCAGTGTTCCCTCATGTGCGCGACCTCCGAAATGCGCTACTGGTTGTGTTGAAGCACGATACTTTATGAACTTCCGTCCTCGCCTCTGCAACGGTGTTACATTCCACCGTTGCGTCGAGCATTCTTCCCGCTCTGCCAACCCCTTAATTTACCCGAAAACCCCCAATCCACTGTAGGTGGGGTACTACAATAAAAGAAACATAAACCCAAAACGGCCGTTGCCATCTAGGGGCTTGGATCTAATAACGGAATCACCAAGAGCCTAGTGGTGAAAACTACGTGTGAATCAACCGTCGCCGTGTCAGCATTTTTCGCGACTAACGATAGGCCCAACCACGAGACAAGGGTTGGAGTGGATACTAGTGTAGATCCGCGGTCTTACCACCCCCGTGCGTCTGCGTTTCCGGACATGGACTGTGCCGTTCAACGCCTGGACTTCGTTGCCAAAAATGCACGGAACTGTGATATTTTGATGAAAACGAATTGCCGCATCCACTATGGCGCAGTTCCACACTGCAAATTGGATCAGAACTAACAAGGTACTGCCGATATATGCGTGTTTTAAACCCATCTTCGGACAATTCTGTCCAAAAATTGTTTTTTTTTACTTTCTCGACTTCAACTTGTCGGGAGAGATGATCTGTATGTATTAATTTAATTTTAATTTATGAGAGCCTAAATGAACAACTTTTAGGTTATTTAAATGTTTAATCTCTTTAGAGTATAACTTACTGAGATCAGCTACGAATATTTATACCGAGAAAAGGAAGTTTCAAAATTTGCAAGTGCTTCAATGAAATACAAGTTCAACTAATAGTCATGTGCGAAGCGTGTTGTAAACTGACTCTAGCAAAACACAGATATGCTAGGGTTACCCTAGTCGTTATCTAGCAAATTTGCTAGGAATTCATCCTACACGGGTCGCCAGCAACGGATTGCTTGGTATCTATTTTGACCCTACCATGTATAGTAAACCACAGTCCTCCATAGTAATTCCTGACATGGAAACATAGACCCTAGACATGTTTCATAGATACCTAGTAACAATCTAGCAATTCTGCTGGGCACGTCCTAATCCCTACGGAATTTAGACAAATTGAATCATTCCCCAGTAATGCTCTTCTACTGATTAGGTAGTAGTCTCCACCATTCAACGGTGAAGACTATTCATGCAATGTACTCAATAAATTCCTAAAAATAAACATAATTATTTTTAATTATATTTATGAAATATTTTCATGTTTCATTTATTTCGAGAGTATTCTTTCTCTCGTGGACTGTATGTCGTCCAGTAGCGTTGCTCATACTTGGCGTGAAAAGTATTCACTTCACGAACAGTATTGATTTCTTTCCCAAAATATTTTCTAATACCCGAATTGAACCATCGGCCTCTTCTACGGACCTTACGGGCGCCGTCATGCGCCGGAGATATATATTCGACTGTCTCACGCCTCTGGTAGTTTCTACGGTTCGCACCACCTCTGTGAGTCTTTTTTTTCGATTTTTCGCGTACCTTTTTCTCGCTTTTTCTACCACTATCTTTTTCTTCAGTTACCAAATTTACTATATCACTAATATTTTTAAATATACAGGGTGTCCGAAAAGTCTTTGAGTGATTTGGACAGAACATGAAGAGGAGGATCTAGAATTAAATGATGCCGGAAGATCCTGAATGAAAAAATTAGCTCTTT
>JAULBU010031754.1:0-16359 GCA_032358235.1 Odonthalia washingtoniensis
CCAGCCAGCTGACACCTTTGTCATTCAAAAGATTAAGAATGCTTGTAAGCTGCGATGGGAGAAATATAAACTATCGTGTGTCAGAGATGGGTGCTAGACGAAGGGAAGTGGGAAAATTCCCAACCCAGGAAATCGATTCTTTCTGAAGCTCGCCGCGGCTGCCGTGAAGGACGTGAATGCTAAAAGAGATAAATAGGGGCTACGATATGCGAGAAGGGCTATGATAATGACAGGGATGTCTTTAAATATGAACAGGAATTGGGAAGAACGTCAACTGTCACAACAGCTTCAAGTAATTGTGGCGAAGCACAGAGCCCAATTGGTCAGATTGTTGGAGAATAGAGCAATTTGATATTTCTGTTTTCCAAATGTAGTTAAGAACATTCCTTTTTGGGTTGGTCTAATTTATATTGGAACTACCTCTAATTAGATTTAGTTTCTCAATGAAATATTCTAATTTGTTTTCGGTTAGGAAGTCGCAATTTATGTGTTCCTATTTAAATTAGACCAATCTAAATCCTGAATTCGGTGTACCGTCGCTGAAAAAAGTCTTTCTGAACAGAATCATTGTTCTTATAGGACCTGTCTAAAATATTAACCGTCAAGTATTGCCTTCGATTTTCATGCTTTTTTGATGGAACGTCTCCTAGAGGCGTTGCATGAAGGTCAAGGTCGAATCTATCTTCTCCAATTTCAAGCATTGTCGGAAGATGCAATCTATCCTTCACCAAACAGTGTGGAATCTCAGTCGAACTGTTACTCAATGCTCTCACGAATATAATACCAGGATCAGATTTTTTGGCTATGAAAACATGGCCTTAGGAAATCTTCAATGAAGATGGTATCATAAAGTAACCATCAAACAACAACTTTCAATTTCGCCGACGAACGTGGCTTCCTGGGATGCAATTGACACTATCTGAAATTTCTTCAACAACAGTTATCATATCGGCTGGTGTGATGACATTAGATATTCGTAAACGACGTTTGATATGCGCGAAAGATCCGTCACATACGTTTTTCGTGTGGCCTGATATTTAAAAAAATAAACCTACCTCTTCTTCATAGCCCAGCAGTACTCACCAAAACCATATAGAACAAAAGGAATCTATTTTCATTTTGACCGGCACAATTATCTGTATGGAATAAAAGACGATTTCCCATAGATTGACTTGATGATGAAGGTGATCTACAAATATTTGAATGGTGAACCATGGAGATAAAGGTGTTTGCAGTTTTCTCACTAGGCCAATATCCTTCCACTAAACCGAATACATCAGTATTATTGTCATTACTGCATGATACCACAAATAAATCGAACCTTAATCCAGTAATGTAGTGACGTTGTCCTGGCTGTTTTTGAAGTTTCGGTAACAGAACTTTCTCAGCATAATCAAAAACAGAATGAAGCAGAGATTCTTTGTTAGATGGTGTAGACATTTCTTCGTACATCTTACACAGTTTAAATTCAGCGCGTGCTTCATTTAAATGTTTCTCCAGGTACACTTTCGATGCAAGAATGTGAACATCACCAAGTGGAAGCGTTCTAATTGTTTCCCGCATGGTGGTACAAGTGTTACAAAAGTCGGATCCCATTGATGCAATTGGCATATCATCGTTCCAGTATCTCAAAAAATGATCGTACGTTATTGGTATTTCAGGTTTAGTAATGATATCAACGAATTAAACAACAGCGTCTATAATTTCTTCCCACTTTTTTGTATATTCTATAACTATTTTTTTTTTGTAAATTGCGATGGTAAAATACGGAGTGGCGATTCATCCCGTGAACCTCTACCACGAGGACGTTCCATTCCGTAGTCAGTTGTAACAGAAATCAGAAATGTTTTAACGACCATACGTTGTATTCCATATTTTCCAATTCTACTTCTATTTTTGGATGATGAATATATAGAGGGAGTATTCATTTGGCTAATTTCCGTTGCATGCCTTCAAATTGTTTCTGTTGAAAGCTGAGTTACCGCCAAGAATGCTTTTAAGCAAACTCTTTGCCCCTTTATTACAAACACTGTCTTTGTTCGTAGTGTATTCCGGTCCAAATCATCATCTTGCTTCCTTTTCCGAGACGAAATTGTCTCAGCTTTCATTAAACTGTTTCATTCACCTACAGGTACCGATAGTGCAAAAGCATTGAACGAATAAATGCAACTCGTTGTGCCACATTCATCAAATAGAAACCACGAGCCATTGAAATTGTAGCTACATAGTTACACTCTTCATGCTCGCGATAGGATTTGGTAAATTGGTTTAAAAAATCTGGGGGATCGATTATGTCGACATCAGTATGGGAAGTATTTGTAACTGATTGCACCGACGAAGATAATCGTTGAAATGATACCGTATCGGAAATACCATGAATCATATAACTAGCATCAAGCTCCCTGTCGGAGTCAATCTCATCGAGAGCTTCGTCTATCTCATCGTACGAAATTTCTTCTGGAGGGGAAGGTGCGAATTGAGTTTCAATGAGGCTGTTGTGTTGCCATTCTCGGTTGGTGGACCGGAAGTTGCCAGGGAGGATTGGGATTCGGCAAGGTCAAGAAGATCCATATTTGATCTATTCGTATGGGATATGATTCGAAGATAACAGACAAGAAGAGGGGTTACAGATCGAGATTAATAAAAAAATTATAAAATTATAATTCTATTTTTTTGATTTTCTTGGCAAAGAAGGCAGTTTGGAAATTTAGAGCTGTTCAAAAAGTGAAATACCATTTCCAACTTTTGTGGTATTTACACGTGCTACAAAGAGATTTTTAAAATCAAATCTAACCAATGAAAAGCTCTTGACTCCACCTTTCACGTGATATACGTAACTCACAATTTTCCAAAAAGGCGATAAGCTACTCTTGTTCTTGAACACTACCTACATTACGACAAAAAAACACACATCACCCATCAATGAGTTCAGGGACGAATAATATGTTGCTGATGATAGCGTACCTACAATGGAAAAGACGCCCAGCAACCTTTTGAAGAAAATTAAATGTAGAAGGGCGTGCAAAACGCGACCGACGCATCTCACGCCGTGCACTACAGAACCCATCGATTTCCACCTTCTTCATCCTTTTAGGAGGTGGATGCGAATGATCTCTGATAAAGCTCACCGGCTTCAATCACCATGCTTTCAGCTGTATCATAGAAAAATTCGGAACCCTCTATGATACCTTTCCTCCGTACTCTACAGATGGCACGATTCGATTGCTACCAATCAGATCCTTTAAACACGGAAGACCGCGTCTTATGTAATCTATACAGTGTTTGTGCCCTTTACTTGCTTGGAACAGAAAAAAAGGTTCCAGTATGCAACTGTGCATGGTCTTTGGAATAACTGCAAGTGTGGCATCGTTATATATTAGATTCGCGAGACATTTTTCATTAAAGGTCCTCGCAAGCGATGAAAGAGATAAGGTTCGTATGTCTACAGTGAAAGAGGTGGAACTGTATAAGACAACTTTTTTGGATAATATTCACATCTGACAGATGTTTATTGCGTGGCGGGTGGTTTGAAGCTACTTTTAGAACAGTAAAGTGAGTGCGTGATCCAGAACATTTTTTACAATGGATGGAAACACGATCACTACGTCGGAAATATATTTGTCCTTGCTTCAACAGGCGTTATAATGCATGTGAAGATAATGCTCCTGGTACATTTCACGACTCACAGATTGCTAAATGGGGAAAACTATAGTCAAAACTAGATGAATGCCACGAAATTTACTGGTGGTTGTTGTGTAGTTGATTCCGCTTTTTCACGAGGAGATTACCCATTTTTAATCAAGTAAGGCGAGATACCTACTGAATATGTCGATTTCCAATTTTACTCCCCACGGATAGTGAATTTTTACAAATTATAATAGTGGATTGTATAGTGAATTCAGGAAGGAAATGAGATAAGAAATGAGGCTCGTTTCACATGTTTTGATATGTCATTTTTTTATGAATTTTTGGTTTTGGATTATTGTAAAACGGAAATTTATTAATAATTCACTAAGTTTGAGAACGCCGATTTGATGAAATTGCATGTCACGAAGAGAAACAGACTGAAAATGATACAAGGTAAAAACGAGAGGAAAGGACAAATGAGACAAACCGACTTCACAATCAACAAGACTAAAGTGAAATTAATAAAGTACTGCAATCGTCTAAGATTGGGAATTGTGCTGAGAGTCGACATAGCGGTACTAATACATCTTAAACGAAAGTGTGATAAGTATAGGGATGATATTAAAAATATGAAGATTCGAAACCGTCCTGTTAAAGGGATTAAATTTAATATAAATTGCTTTTCAAGTGAGGCCTGTCTGAAACAGTTTCGTTTCATGCCAAAAGGAATAAAGAAAACGGCGGAACTGATTGACTCTTGTCATGGGAAAACTACGAGATATAATTACTACCACTGATCCTATAACTGCTTGTTGCATTATATTGATACAGTTGGCAGCGCCTACGTGTTGTTGGTCCGGCATCGGACAGATATTTGGTATGCGGATATAGGTTCTTTCGGAGTTGTTTTGGGAGGCTATAAAGCATTTTACTGATAATTGGGGTCACGTTGTTTTGACGTTTAGGAGTAACTTAATAAGTGAAAGAGCACAGCAGTACGCTGAGTCCATACGGGAGCAAGGATGTCCCTTACCGAATTGTATTGGATTTATAGACTGCATTAAGATAGAGATGTACAGACCAGGAGGACCAGGTGTCAATCAATGAGCTTGTTACTCAGGACACACATGATTTCCCCGTCTCATTTACCAGACAGTGACAACTCCAGATGGGCTCAACTTTCATATGTATGGCCCGGAAGTAGGGCGAAGACATGACCTTACACTTTACAGAGAAAGTGGGATGGACAAAGTATTACAACAAGCACTGAATATGAATGGTGAGCAGTACATTATATATGGTGATCCTGCATATATTTTGCGACCTTGGTTACAAATTGACATTAGTAGAACGTATTAGACACCGGAATATCTTTATCATAATAAGGTGATGAGTGCCGTTCGAGTCTCCGTAGAACACTCATACAAGGAATTAAAAATGTGGTCATCCCAAGGTTATAAACCTATGTTAAAAGAAAGGGCTGCACAAATATCACTGATGAACAAAGCAGCAGCTTTGTTGCGGAATTTCAAAGTTTGCTTGTAGCACGGTGGAAAAGTTCAAGCTAAATTTGACGTAGACCTGCATACTCTAGACCGTTACCTACAAACAAATAATCATGATTCATTTAAAACGGAACATTAAAACACGGCATGAAAACTAAGAATATTTTGATTTTCGTGTCAATTCTTTTGTCAAAGCTAACAAAAAACTAGACTTAATTTTGCGTTCGTTCATTGAAATTTTTCGTTCTTCGGCATCAAGACCGAGACGTCGTTCTGAAAGCTGAAAACATTTCTCTTCCAACTGCAAAAGTCGTTCATTGAATTCTTGATCTTTAATTAAACGGACATTCACGTTCCTAATCTATTTTCGAGCGCTTCGACTCGTACTCTGACATGTGCTTTATGTGTTCATCTAATAGTAGACGGTCATCTTCATCAAATTCAAACGCACGCAGCTTGAAAGAGCCTAAAATTGAATTTTATGATGATGGCGCGTTTACTTCCACTTCATTGTTTGCCACAATTTCACCGACCGCTCTGTCACGAATGTTTTAACCAGCCTGTTGAAGGCGTATGTCCATTAATGTCCATTCATTTCGTTCCGATCATCGTTCTTCTTCCTTCTCATCTACTGAAAAAAGTATATCGTCTAGTATTTCCTCGCGTTCACCCCTTATCTCTACAATACACGACGCAGTGTCATTCACTCTCCTCGTAGTCCCATCATCCCTTGTTATTTTTTAAAACCTATCGTTAAGTGACTTCCACGTCGGCGTGGTTGTTGATAACCAAGTAGGCAACTGTGCAAAAATTGTTTTAAGACCTCTTCAAACTTATTTTGAGCTTCCCCATGACGCGCGAGATGCGCTTCAAGAAATACAACCGACTTCAGTAAAATTAAATCACACCCTCCGTTAAATCGAAATCTTTTTCCTGTACAAACCACGCGATTCAAGTCTCATCCCTCCCGTTGTACCATTTGCTGTTTCAACATTTCGTAATTCTCCTCCCACCGGTGCGTCAGTATCCGCCGCACTTCCGCCAACATCCCTTTTATTATTATTACTAGTAGGATAAGTGATGTTTGTAATAAAGGATTGTCACACGAATTGCCGTGGTTTGTGGTGGTGTTCGAAGCTCGTTGGTGTACGCGGAAAGGCATTCAATTTCACCCCAGTAGTCTCCTTGGCCGTAAATAATGGAGGGGAATAAAACGGGGGCGGGAGAATTCGTACGATTGGATTATTTTGAGGTGATGGTTGTTCAGTAAAATGTTTACATTCTGCCTTCTGTTTCGGTTTGGGATTTCAGAACCGCGAAGAAAAAAATTACATGACACCGGTTTGTATTGGCTTTTGCAAGCCATTTGAAATTCAATTACTTCCATTTTAAGACGTAAAATTGAAATGAAATTTCGTAATTTTCACTTTGAAATTACAAGTGTACGGCCTGTCACGTAATTTGCGAGTCATAAAATGTTTCCACCCCTACAATCTACAATAATGCATTAATCACAATTTTTTCCTTTCCTGTTCAACCGAGAGGAAGCTCTTCTCTGAAGAAAAATATCTATTTCCACCTCCGTTATCCTGTCAAAAATGCCTCCGTACCTTCATATGCAGTGGTCTAGGCAACATCCCAGATCACTTCTTGTAACACCACCGATGCCTGTGCCCCAGCCGATACATGTAGCACATCAATCGCCATGTAAGCGTCAGTCTGAAATCACCATGAGCACAACGAATGGCCAGAATTTACCATCCCGCCTCTTCCAAAGTCACACCAACGCATTCAACAGTCAAATCAGACTCAATACCAGGAATAGTGAGAATGTACCGTCCTTCCTCTTCTTAAGTGACTTCAACGCGTCCAAAATTCAAAAATTAGCGCCCCTCATCTTCTCAAGTGACTAAGAAGGTCAATAAAAAACTGAATAAGAACGTATATGGAGAATTAGGGAGAATAAACGAACACTGTCAAAAAAATGCGTTATCCAGAAGGCACCAGTACTAGGAAATGGAGGATCAGCAGTCACGAAAAGGAAAGGGATTTTATGATGGATCCAATTCAAAAATATCTACTTTTTTGTAAGGAAGAGTAAGGAAGAGTGAGATGTTGTACTGACCATACAAAAATACAGTTTTAGTGAATATGATCGCACAATAGAGGGTTTGAAGAGAAAATTTGCAGGTATGCATCGAAAGAGAATGAAAAATGGCGAGCCTCTAATTATGGATGGTGTGCGGCATGAAAATCAAGTGAGGTGTAAGATAAAATAGAGAGCTTATGTGGGTGTTGATGAGGACGCTAAATATGAGGTGAAAGATATCAACATACCTGAAAATGTATCTACCGATAATGAATTTAGAACTACGCCATTAATTGGTTGCGAAGTGGGGAAATTAATTCCATTTGATGTTATAATTTTGTCACCAAGTCCTGAAAATATTACGCTCCCTACTAGGCTTCTTGTGAATCGTAGCTCTAGATGTGGAAAGAAACAAGGGGAATAAAGTGATACGTTTTCAAAATAAGAAGCAGAAATGGTAATTGAGAAGAAGAGGAAGGAAGAGGAAGAAAAATTTCGAGAGGAAGTAAGTCAGTAATGACGGAGGAAGACGCCGTAAGGAAGAGCGTGTTGAAGAAAAAGCTTCGCAGAGAGCATGAGACGAAAAAGGGAAATAGATTCATGGAGATGATGATGATGGTATTTAATAGTAGTCAAAACGATTCGTCTTCTGAACAACGTTGGGACTAGTGGATGGTAACTTTGCGTATCGTTACTTTCAATTTTATTTTATATCAACGATTGTAGAGATTAAACCTTTAATTAATCAGTAAAATCAGAAATTAGGACAGATAACATTTCCTCCCAGCGGATGAGAAAACGGTTATATCAAAATATGATGTTTTTGGAATCGATGGTATAAAGCTTCATATTGTATTATTTAAACCTTTATCGATGTGTTATGGTTTGTTGTAAATTAATTTTTTTGTTAATACCAAGTTGAAGAGTAAGATGAAAGAAAAATATTGGAGCAATACACTCCCAACAACGGCAGTGGACAAGAAACTAAAGGTGGTCGAGTACTTCTTTACCAGTAGATCGTAAATGTTGCACTCCGCAAAAAGGAGGGGAGATAAGTAGTAACAATAAGTAGCGTATGTATAGTTGACGTCCAGAAGAATAGACGTGTAGGTTATTAAACTAACGACAAGAGTCGGTGGGAAATCACGAAGGAGCACTGTGCGCGGAAATATAAAAGGGTTAACTAAATGATTAGTTAGAGAAAAGGATAGTGGATGGTACTACATAACAGCACAACTAACGTGAGACGATAGAATGAATTCGGCTGTAAGGCGGGGTCTAAAGTTAACGTCTACGTAGACGGACGAAGGACAAATCAAAAGTAGAAGTAAACCTTTGGGGGAAATTGAAGTGTGAGGCACGTTCGTATTTATTAGATTTGAAAGAAGGCACACAAAAAACTCCTTAAGTAGGCTCCATCTGCCGCCAAACGGTGGGAGGGGATGTGTAATGTGTACGGTAGTGGGAGCAATCGAAACATTGTAATGACCATTAGTGTCCGAAATACACGTGAAGGTTGTGGAAGGCCACTCTAAGTATTGTCGTACACAAAAGGAAAAATACGACAAAACTTCATTAAAAATACACGTGTCAAAAACGAATAAACACCACCCAACCCCTTACCAAGCGTGAAGCGAATTGATCGAAAGAAAAAGAATTCGCGAAAAGTCGCAAAGAAGTATTTGCGTTCAAATCACATAGCCGGCTTACCAAGGTTGAAGCGCACTACGCGAAAATTTCAAAAGTGACGGGAAGTTTTATTTCACTACTGAGTTGTGTTCATCACCCGATTTGCTTTGGCCGTTAGATTCCAAAATCGATATATATATATATACAAATTTCGAAATAACGTAGATCTAATACCATGTGAGTTGGTGGAATTATATGTACTCTCATCAGTTGTAGCCATTATTGATGCATATATGCTGTATTTTTTGACCTCGAGCCGCTGTAGAGCGTATGTGATCTGATATGTCTCGGTTGCTTGGTTGAATCTGACGGACTGTTTGACGTTTGTATGTACACCTTCAATAGAAGTTGTTAAGTTTGCTTTGTAAAAGCGCGAGCCGCCACCCCTATCAATGATGTAGGTATGTTTTTTTAATTTTTTCGTTGAAGTCTTTCCGATCCAAGATCGCTGTGTCACGATGCCAGGGTGGGTGTAGTGTTAAGCAACGTGTACGAACGGAGGTCGGTATGAAGATATAAGAACCATAATTACGGTGTGGTTGGACGAATCAGAAATCGGAAAGTGAAAGTTACACTACGAATTTATGTTCGGGGTAAAAGAGAAGAAATATGATTCGAATTCTGTTAGGGAAGTCCATAGACAAGAAATGTAAGGGTTCCAAACCAGATGGATCTAGTCTGTTAAACATAACTAATTGTGTACATTTTAGATATGAAGAACGTAGTTTGGTAGGGAATTCTGGTACCCAGATAGGGGCACCTGTTGATCACGGCGTGATAATACCGATTAGAAAGTGTCAAATTACGGCTATCAAAAGGGTTACTCCAAACGTAGGAAATATCACGTAGTCAAATAAAGAGGTAGGTAGGGCTACTGTAAGTTTAGGTCTGGCAATCAGATACCCGCGGTTCGCTGGAGGTGTAACGTTGACCGTGATCCTCATACAATTACGTACCTTTGCGAATGTTGGTCTGGAGGGCACGTTAGTATCGTCGTCTCGTCAAATTGGTTAGATATTGACAGAAATCCAGTATTTCTACTGTAGTGATTGTCTTGTTGTCCGTCAGAGGGATTAGGCTATTCGGATGGGTGCTGTGGTTGGATTTAGCCTTCCGAGGGTGAACTATCTCTCGATGAGTTTGTGGTTGCTAAAAGCTGGCGGGTTGTCTGGTTTTCAGTAATGTCTATCATTTTCTTTATTGTTTTCTCTTCACCACGGAGCGGTATTTATACTGACAAAACTATGTGAGTCTGGATACCGCAACGTGTGTACTAAATTCTACTGATAGCAAGAGTTATTATTTCGAATTCAGTTCAATCGATTTAGCATTCGTCAATGCTGAATAGTGTGAACTGTGCATGCATTAATACACACTCCTGTTGAGTAGGAGACCTGTAAGGATCGATAAGTGAATATCGTTACCTTTTCATTGTATCAAACGAAGCTCGCACATGCATCAAATCGACCTGCCGTCGAATCTATTTGACAGAAAGGTGCGAGCACCGTTGAGCTGTGTGGTTGGCAATTATACGAAAATAGAAATGCGCTTATATACAGGTCCCAATCCTTTGGGTGGTCTGCTAAGTAACTTCTAATTGCGGATTTGGTTGTCTAGTTGAATATTTATACCAGCCCATTTTCTTCCATATGATAAGTTGTCATGAACGAGTTTTCAATATTCAAGATTCGACATTCACCCTGGAATAATTTAGCAGTGAGGCATACTCCGTTGCCGAAGAGGATGTCCTTGGGTGGTCCATTGTTGAACACCCATTTGTTCCGGAAGTGTTTCGCCACTTCGGCTACCGAAAAACATTTCATGGGTACTATTTTGGTCAAGTTCGTGAGTATATTCATGATTAAGAGGAGATACTTGTGGACACGTGCTGTCTTGATTAATTCGACTAGATCGTCGATGGCGACGGATTCTAGTGGTGTTTCTACCAGAAATAGTTGGAGATATGTTAACTTTTTATGCAGTTAGGCGCGGTTCTATGTGCACATTGGGGAGTGTCTAACTGTTGCGTAACAGTCGACTGATGATACAGACTAGTACATATGATGTCGTATCGTCAGATATAGTTTTGTTCCACCTGGGTCTGGTAAGTATGATGTAAGGGTGTATGTGTAGTACTAGCGCCTTTAAGAGGAGAGGGATGAAGATTTGGGGTCCGATTTCGGATTTTCTCATGAGTAATCCGATGTCGTTGATGCAAAAGGCCAATGTCACCCGCTCATTGAGACGAAGACGCATATCTATGCAGAAGGCGTCTGATTGTTAGTTTGAAAGCAGCATTTAAATCTATACTAGTTGAAACATCTGAAACGACGGGGTCTATTCCGGAACTGTAACGAATACAGCGTCCGCCGTGTATTATTCATGGTCATTTATATCAGGTATATAGTCCGTGTCAAGTGTGGATGAGGACACGGAGATGTTTTCAATTGACAGGAATAAGCTCTCCTGGTTGTTCTGGTTGTCGATCGACTCGTTGGTGTCGAAAGGAGGAAATTCCTGGGAGTTGTATTCAATTATTTTTGCCGACGTGCAATGTCGTGAGAGTACCGGAGTTTTATGTCTTTATTGTGTGTGAATAACACTTGCCCTGACCATTAGCACTTGCCCTGACCATTCAGAGTAAGCAGACTCAGTCAGACCATCTTTAAGTTGTTTGGAAATATCAAATTGTTCGAGTTCGGGAGTCTTTGGGCCCGCGCGATACAGTAGTGTCTTAAATGGTCTGGCACCAGGAAATACGGTCAATGGCGTGCTAAGTTACATTAATATTGCCGAGTTTTCTGAGCCACATTTATTTGTGTTGTTTGAGCATACTGCGAATCGCGGGATAGTATTCCAATTCACCTCGAGTACATCTTCCGCCGTTATATGAGTTTAATATTGTTTATTGGGTGAGTAGTGGAAGTCGGCGAGGTGTTTGTTGATCAACACCGGGTCTCTGGCGGATTAATTTTGCTTTCGAAACATTGAAGGCTTAGGTGGTGCAGTAGGCGACGGAGTTGGTTACGGTATGAGTCCAAGCATTTGCACATGAGATATAGGCGACTCTACCAGGGAGGTCGGATACGGGCTATGGTTAGCGATATGTTGATGCCCAAGTAGCGTTTTAGGGTGGTCTTCAAAACTATAGACTTGAATCTGGAAATGATTTCCATCGGTAACGTTCACTTCTGAATTCAGACGCAGGAATAGACTATAATCGCCTGTGTCTTTAAAGACAGAAGTGATTATCATAAAATGTGATATCGGTTCCACTAGGACGAGTTCTTGACGTGCTGTTTAGATTTCACTACATGTTTTGGTGCTAGTCTGAATGAACGTCTGTTCAGAGAAGTAGACATTGCGCTACACTCTTCACTTCATGGGTATATATTATTGTGTTACAGGCAATGATGACTTTCAAACGATTCTTTTGTACGGTTTACGAAATATTGGGACTGTGCTACCGTCTTCGAGTTAAATAACAGAATACGTGGGGTATATACTAGACGTGTTTGTCATATACGTTCCAACTTAGAATCAAGGACGTTACCAGCTGGTCTGTTACATATACCGTGAGCACCTCCGACTGCGATCCGAGTTGGACAGCTAATTTATCTGTACCCCCTATAATTAGCGGGTTTCCAGTTGCACCACCGATGTTTTGAGTTACCATGTGTGATTCAATGGTATTCTAAGTTTCTTATGGTAATTTGGAACGTCGCATGAAGCTGGATCCGGCTTCGGTATACTGCGTCAAACTGCTCTGTCAATCGTAAAGAGTTTATAATTCTAAGGCTATAGTACAACTTATATTTGCATATGGAAAGAATGAATACGGTACCAGGAGCACCGGAGTGTTTGATTTGAAACCATGGGCGTTGTAAGTAAGCAAAAATGGTAGCGACCATCGTGGACGTGTAGAATGAATTGGTGAGGCGGCTTGATGAATTGGATTCTGGTCGTCGTAATATTTTATTACTGAGAACTCTTCTGCAAGTCCCGCGGGGCTTTTTACTGGCTATTTTCGTAGATAACGGTTTTTCATCTTTATCAACATTAGTGCTGTAGATTGTGAGACGCGTGGCTGTTAATGTGGACATGCGGTGATTCTTTTTTGGAGCACGGAGTTTCTCTTCCGGCGATAAACCATTATAGTTCTTGATGACTTGCTCCATGTCGGAGGGATGAAATGGAGACCTCAGTGAGATTTGGTCCTAGGCGAAAAACTGGTAGGAAATCAACCGTGGCTGTTCATGTTAGGGGCGACGAGGATCATCCCACCCTATTGGGTGTAGAAGAACGACCACCTTAGGGTATGGAACCATGTGTGTACTGTTGTGGAAAAAAGGTAATCTTTTGCTTTCATCTCCTCACGTTATTGTTGAAGGGAGTTCGTTGGTTTCTACAGAATTTTTTGAAAGTAATTGTACTTGCGCCTCATCTATGTACGACTGCATGTATGGTTCCTCCACGAAGTGAAAACTCCGTTTTAAATTAATAGATCCCATGATGGGTGTTGTGGTTGGAGTACGTTTGACCATGCGTCGTGACCTGTACGCGTCGCCTTGGTTTTTAGAAATGTACCAGGCGTGCGAATAAAAATTCTTGCAATCTTGCGACCATTGTTAGAGTTGTTGGGGCTTTGCCAACAACAAAGAACGCCATCTTCTGAATTTCGTTGTATATGTTTCCGCAGCGATACGCCATGTAGTTAGTCGAGACAAGAAGTTTTGTTACGTATCGTTTGGTAACTATCTTATTGCGTGCAGTGAATTGACAGCTTCTTGATAGCCGCTGGGCGTTCATATGTACGCCACATTGACTGTATGGCTTCCAGGAGTAAAGTTAAATCTCCAAATTGTGCTCCGTTTTGGGTCGATCGAAATTGTTTCTCCGCCTTCTTCATCAAGAATTAGGGTAGGGAGACGTATTATTGAGCCTCGGTTAGGCCTAGTATGTCAGATTATTCTACCCAACCTGAAAAGAAATCAAGGAAAATTATGGGATCCTCACTAGAAGATATGTGTTTTTTCATTGTGAGTTTCAGACTCTTGAGATGTGGATGAACTGTTGCAGCCGCTACTTACGCTACCAAGATGGAAAATGAGGATAAAAGATGCGGAAACTTGTATTAAAATGGACACCCGACCGAACTTTTAGTCGAAGGAAGTTACCACACCTGCGACTCAATACGTGCCAATAAAGTTTCAGACAACCTAAAGATCCCTTCAAAGCTATCGCTAGACACGGAAAAGTTTTATACAAGCTCACGTATCATCAACCTGGCATGTATTCATATATATCATCTTGATTAACTGCAGCCTCCACACCTTTTTCTGCTCATGTATTATACTATTCAGACACTGAGTCTACTCAAGTCTCAGACCTTTTACTGCTCTTCATAGTTTCATTAAAACACTCAACTATGCACAAATGAACCAGGGAGACGTTTCGGCATCTACTACGAACGGAATGGGTATGTAACTTCTAATGCCCGATCCTCAACACCGCTTTAATTAGTTATTAGATTATCTCAATAGACATTTCGGCGAAAATTCGGTCTTGAAACCAACAGCGGAAGAAACATAAACAAAACCAATGAAGGACTGAATAATCGTATAAACTCTCGATAATTTCCACTAATAATCTGGTACAGTAAAATAGTTGGAGAATCGACCGAGAGATAGTCACCACTTGATTTAACCAACCATAATTCCGATACAAAATCTGCCACACCAGTATATACCGTCTCATCTAAATGAAATTAGTCACACAGATTTTATGCACCATATTTGAAATCCTATGATATTATGGCTCTGATGACGATAAGGAATCCATTTTCGGTTGAGATATTTATAAAGTTATTTTAGATATGTTTGAAACTACATCTTCCCAAAATCTGCTTATCGCTATGATTAATGCCGTAGTTGGACCAAGTTTAATTCGAAAGGATCAATTTAATTCAAAATGGAAGCATCATGCAACCACTGCCTAACAGGTTACTCAGAACTGCGGGCAACAATTCACTTTCCATTTTCCGGATATTTGAACTCAGTAACTCTGCTAGATGATCTACATGTACGAGTTTGGTGTGGCGTCATCAAAACTTTGCCTGTATCATTGCTACTTGGGACCAATTAAACGAAATGATTCATTTGAAATACTTCACAGGTAACTAGGACAATTCTACCTTATCAATCTACCACAGTATTTATACTTGAAATACTGTCTTTCTATTCGTTAACGGTTGGTTCCATTTTCAAAGTCAGCAACTGAACCTACATCCAACGTAGAAACAACAAACCCACGACCACGGCAACCCATCGTTCTTAATAGGAACCACCAGGCATATGTTCTTGTCCATTACGATTTTGTTTATCTCAAATCTCATCTTTAGAAACTTTTATTAAGAAAAATCACGTCATACCCGCAAATTCAATCACTGACAGAAATCTGAAACTGCTCTTATACATCACTATTTGAAACTTCTTTTCAGCCCCATTCACCTTGAAGGATTTAGAAAATGTCTCTTGTCTCACAACCTCCCTCCCGTGAAACTAGTGTAAAACCGTGAATATGAACGTTTCGTCACAGAAAATAATCCCTACAACGTTGATAATGGGAATGATGTACAACTTACTGTATCATTACAATAAAACATACCAAATGTGCTATGGTTGAGGTGCAAACCACTTCATGGAAACATGATAAAGATTTTGAAGGCACCGACTAGGGTAATCATATTAAAGCTGGGGAACGACGTCAGCCGCACAGGAAATTATTGGAAGTCTCGACCCCATTCCATAAATTGAGGGATGGAAAATCATAAATTAATTGACTACCGAATATCGAATTGATTTGGAATCTGGAGCCAATCTTAATTTCCAGTGCATTACAGAGTCCGACCAATTAAATCCGAAATAGAAAAGGCCAAATTGTAACGGATAATCAAGTCTTATGATATCGAATTGAAGAACGTCTACTTTAATTTTGGATCTGAGAAGGGACGTATATTTCCGATTTTGCATTGAATATCGCCGCCTGATTACTGTTACTGTTAGAGAATCTTATTCTACCCTGGGAATAGATGAGTGAATCGGCTCTCTTGGGGATACAAATATATCCACCACTTTTGCCTAGAACTTCAAATACCGTCAAGTTCCCTTTAGTCGAATTGTATAGAGATAAAATAGTCTCCGTAACATATCAAGACCTGTAGCTATTTAACCAAATGAGGTTTGATATATAAATAAAACATTGTACTTTCCAAATTTCTATCGACATAATCATATCTGCCATTTGGTAGAAGTCCACATTAATATACTTGAAACAAGATTATCATCTTTTCTGGAAATATAAGCAGTCACATGTATCTCCCATCCTCAAATTAACCTCTAATTTTGGCTTGAACATCAACTTGAATAAGTCTTTCTTTCTTCAATAATG